>JACXIM010000132.1:33116-167142 GCA_014737505.1 Bombus sibiricus | reverse complement strand
ATTACTTTTATAACAAACCATTTTCGTATTACTTTTATAACAATTCAACAGTTTTATTATTATGGAATATCTTTCCAAATACCTATGACGATCCTTCGCAAGTAGTCAAATAAGTGACACCCGAATATGGGTTTCGTGGCCTGACCAGAAACTTTGCTGACACCCGAATACGGGTGTCATGGCAGTCAACGTGTTAAAAGTCAACTATAATCACGTACGTAGTCGATAAAATTGAAAATTTACGAAGAGTAGAGTTATCAGTTTGGGATCTGAGAAACTTGTGAAATTTGGCAGAGTTGTTTTAATTATGGAAGGATTAAGAAGTTTATGATATTACGTACATAATAATTATTTACGTATATGTGATTTTAGATCTCATATGAATATGACTTATCCAAGGGAAACTTTATTTTAGTTACTTTTATCGTGGAAGGAAGTAGCTAAGTACACAGTAATATATCGTTTAGTGATTCTCAAATTGCTGGTTTGTACAAACGACAGACGTTATAATTATAAGAGCGTTTCCTAATATCAAAGTAACAAGTTTAATTATTGTGATTACTCGTTGTAGGAAATACACTTTCAGATTTTTTCCTTCGGATATGAAATTATGATAGCGGTATAGTTCTCTCTACATACATACAATACATGCACGCATTTTGTTATGTAAATATTTTATAAATCATTCTGTTAATTATTTTAGCAAAAGAAAAAAAGCTTACCGTTTGCACGAAGTAAAATAGTAAAATTGAACTGTCGGATTACAGTCTGATAAAAGCAACGATGAAAAAAGAAATCAGATTTCTTTTTCAAAGCGGTAGCGATCGTCGCGAACTACTCTATTCATCCTAAGATCCCCCGGAGTATGTCGAGTTGATTGACAGCCTCGATTCGCGTAATGCCAATTTGTTCGAGTTACGGTCACTAACATCGTCGAAAGTGAAATCGTGGCGTGCAAAAACGCCGACACAGATCTTCGTGATAATTTGTCGTCGACTTCTTAACATTCTTCCTATGTCATTGTCATTGTAACCTTACCAGTCGAAATGTGTCTGTCTGACTTATTTAATACATTATGATATATAAATTCAAATTTGTATCTTTATCGTTTAAACGTTCTAATTGAATTATTTACCGATTCATTCGTTACTCGAAGCATTTTCTTCTTTGCATATAATGCAATTTACTAGAATAGTAATCGTTGGAAATCTGTCAAACGAGCTCGGTAATTAATATTTTTCGGATTAACTGTGTTCAACCATGATTTAACTTTGCAAGTAACTCGAAACGATGTATCGTAGGTACGTGGAAGAAACATTTCGATATTCGAATTCTTCCTCAACCAAACAATCGCATCTTCTTCCCAATCGATTGAAATCCAAATGAACCTTGCACCAGTGTCATCCTCCCGTTACGTCAATTTGTCATCATTCTCGATTTCATTCTCACTCGTTCCATCGAATTTTCCCCGACATCGTGCGTTTCACACCGTAGTCCGTGTCCAATTTACACAATTTCACCGCGGGAACAATTACACGATCCTACCGCGCGAATGTATTACGCCGGTGCTTTCTCTTTAACTTGAACTTAATTGCACGGTGAACACCGAGAACCTGGTCGCTTCCCTCTCGACGTTGGTACGCTCCTATTCTAGGTTACATCGTTTTCTAGCTATCTGACCAGCATAGTCCATCCAACGATATTTCGCCATGTGTCTCTAAAACTTGGCCCATTCACGCATTCCTAACATTCGCCCCATCCACATATCTATGGCACTTGAAATGCAGTCATTCGCAACGCATAACCGCCCAAAATGCACAGCAATATATAAGCGATATAAGCGATATAAGCTATATATAAAAGATAAATGCCATGATACTGATCAATCTCTTTTCCTTATTTCCTCGCTGCATCGTTGAAAAGGCTACACCTTTCGTTATAAATGCGAAGAATACTCCCTTCCACCAGCGATCACAAGCCTAATTGCTCTACGGAACGTCCGATTCCCCCGGTCGCAACAAAAGACGCCAAGATAATTCAGGTGCAGCCGTCTTTTCCAAGCGAGCCATCGTGATCGTGTACATCGAGCGAACGTTGCATCTTTAGTGTGATCGGCGAAGATGCAGCGTCATAGAGCTCGACAGTGTGTGCCAGGTGACGAATCATCGTGAATAATTTGCAGACATGCACGAGGGTAAGCTGTGACCAAGCTGAAGAAGAAGAGGACCAAACATGACGCGGTCAGGGGAAAAGCTTCCTTCGATTTCGTCGGTACTCCGCTGGTTTACCTTGGCGACGTTCCTGGTGGTCGTCGACCGTCTTGATCTTGCGACAGGTATGTTAAACAATATTTCATGGCTGCGTGAGTTTTAGAACGGCGGTTCTCAAACAATATGTTGTGTCTCGTCACGATGTTAAGAATTATAGTAGTGTAAGGTTGTAATTCAAAGTGTTAAAAAGATTTAATAGACTAATATTTAACAAAATCGAACTTTCTTGAAATTAGCCAGAAGTATCCTATTAAACCAGATATAAAATTACAATAGTCATTTGTGCTTGAAATGTTCCGAAACTTGAGATAAGATAAGAGAGCGTAGAATCGCCAAATAAAAGTCATATTGTTTTCGGCATACGATATTTAATTCAACAGATTCGCCGCACCATTCTGACCGATATAATTTAGTTCTCGGGGATGGGATTTTATCGGTGCTCTTGAACGCTGTACGACCAAGTTTCTGTAGACATCTACGTCCAAGCTTTTATCACGCAATATTCTGTCACTGCGGATAACAAACAACCCCGTTATTTCTCTCGAATCTAATATTATTTCTACAATATATTATAGTATCGATGGACGCCAATGTTGCTCTTTAATACGATTTAACTGGTCGATGATATTTCATATTATTGAATTATTGTACACTTTTAAGAAATATTCGTTTTTAAATAAAAATCTATTACTAATGAAAATTTAACGTGTCGTTACTGTTTAAATAATTATCTGAAGATTTATAAAATAGCTGAATACAAAATTTGCTAATAGAAGAATAAGTTTATTGCAAGATTGCACGTTTCTTTTTAACATAACGAACTTCTTATCGTGCAAAGTAGTTTCGAATAAATACTGTTCTCACATATGAAATAACCAAATTTTTTTACGCTTTGAACTTGACCTTCGAGAGACGCTGGAATTTAAACCAAAACGAAGCAGAGCTGATCAAACATATCGCAACATTTCATTCACCTGAGACTCTCTCCAACCAACCGAGTTATTAAAGCGTAAGGGACAGTTCGTAACTTGGCAACCATTCTTGCTCTCCAATAAAGAAAACGAAAAATAACAACTGTTCGTAACGTTGATTCCTTGTTCACGCATAACATGAGGAGGAAGAGAGAGAGAGAGAGAGAGAGAGAGAGAGAGAGAGAGAGAGAGAGAGAGAGAGAGAAAGAGAAAATAATAAAAATATTCTCTGCGGTGTATGATTCTTTTCACGCGTAAAGTGCAAGGCGAATGTACCTAGATAAATCTATTCCTGACCTACTATCGCTCGCGACACTTTGAGAAACGCTGTTCCTTCGCTAAAATGGATCGTTGATTCTCATCGTTACCATTTCAGATCGTGAGATCGAGGTCTCGTTCGTATTGAAACTGCAATTTGATGCTCGTTAATGAACCTTCACCTATGCTTTGGTCGTGTGCAAATGAATTAATTAAATCGGTGCTTGGTTGGGTTTGACATATTAGCCTAATCGATTTTAGGATTGAAAATGAAAAATACGGAGGAAAAGTGAATTGTTGGGTATTTAGCTAGTTGCTAGATATCGTTGCCACTTTGCGTAGTCTATTCCAATTATTCATTTCGATTATTTAGGTAAATTACACTACAGATTAATTTTCTGGGATTTCACTTCTTTTTGTCTTGTAATGTTGTTATATGTTTTCTCTGTAAATTTTTTTTTTAATAATGTGTCTTTTTCAATGTCATTCTGTTCCAAGTTTTGGTTCAGTGAGACGTATTTTTGTTTGATATATTATTCCTTCCTGCGCTCTATAGAAATAATCTCTTTGACAGCACTCCAAAAGTAAAAGTTTCCTACTTTCTTAGTGTTCGTGTGTTCATGCTCTTCACCTCGGTGCTTTTAATTATTTTCACGGCGTATTCATGTATTCGTACATACATACGAATGCTGAGGTCATGCCTACTCATATATACAGTGTCGGAAAAAATTCAAGGTTTTATAGAGATGTTTACAAGATATTTGTAAGAGCGTGGGAACAAAAAGTATTTTGATAAAAATTCTTTTTCCCAATAACGCGAGAAATAAAATTGTACTTTTTTGTATCATGAATTTATACGTTAATTTAACGAAAAGTATTATACGAATTTATATCAATAATTTCCCAAATCAGAATTACGTGGGATCATGACTTGTCTATTAGAAAACTTAAAGTTTTTATGGGATTCAAGATTTACAGATTAAGATAAAATTTTAACGTTTCAGGATTAAGTTATTATAAGCATTCGCTATAAAATAACCAGATAAAAGTTACATCGATCGATTGATTCTTCTTTTAAAAACATTTACCCCGAAAAAATTATCCGCAAATCCTCTTAGATGTCGTATTTTAAATGTAGATGATATTTGGGAAGGGTCGATATCGCGAGCTGCGCATTCTCTTCTCTCGAGGCTCTCGAAGCGGTCCGTATTCTCGTTCTGTCGTGCGAAAATCTATATTATTTGCGAAATAATCTGCGAAATAATGTATCGAGGCCGCAGCGGATCTTCAGTCGCGAGCGTAACGAGTGTTTAGTTCTGCCTTCGGCTCCGGAATTTCGAGGTGTTCTTTTTCATCCTCGGATTAACGGGGACATTCTCGAAGGGAAGGAGACGAGAAGGGGTGGAATTCAACTGACAATATACTGTTGCATAAACTGACGGAGCTACTTAAATATACGTACACTGGCGCAACTTTGAGATCAGCTTTCAGAAAATTCGAGACGGACCGTTTTCTCGTTGTGACTTTAAGTTTTATACTGCGTCCATTTACAAACAAAATTTTCGAGAAAGTTTGACTATTCTAATGATTTTTGTAAATGGAACAACTATAGTTCTGCAATGTGTGTTTGTACCTAAATATGTATGTATATTACACGTATATAAATTTCCGTAATTAAGGAGGTATGATGAGGATACAGGAACACTGATTGAATAGAAATCTGAAAATATCTATCCATTAGATTTTAGTGCTTGGCAGTGTGGTTCAAGGAGATACAAAATCGATTCTAGACACTTGGATAACGTCTCTCGTTAGTTGATTGCTAGGTCAAATATTCTGAAATACTATGTACCGCATATTACACTAGTTTACTATTGTGTCCCTACCAGAAGGGAATAATTCTACATTTTCATTTTCTTAGTTTCCATCAACTTTTTGATTGTCTCTAATCGTTCCTCGTTGAATAAGAAATTGTCATATTCTATGATTTTTTATGTACATACGTAGGTATATTATAAGCAGGTATATTAAAGTTTGTATTTTTTCTCGCCTTGTCAAAATAGTAGCTTTTAAATTACAGTAACACGATTCTATGCAACCAGCTTTATTAGTCCAACAGAAAGTATTACAGCGTGGGCGGAACTCTACAGTTTATATCCATGCATTTTCTTCAATGGCTGTTTTATACAGCACTTAAAGCAATTAGGCAAAACACATTTTTAGTTAAAACAAGCGGATGAAACTTTGCGATGACGAAAACATTAATGCGATAACTTTTTCCATAGAAGCGTATCAGTGTGTTAAGAAACTTTCTCGTCGAATGTTTCGTTTAATGGTTAGGTTTTATTTTTAATATAAAACATCGAATCGTTAAAATAAACTTGACTATGATTAAAAAGATCGTTATCTAGTATTTGGTCTTCTAGTATGTAGTATCTGGTATTTAACCCGATCATTAATTTTCGAAGTAATTACATTTTCTTCATCGTTCCTTGACCTCCTCAAACTATGCATTTGCTATGACAGATTATAAAACGACGAGTTACACGCATCGCGAAGATCGAGGTATTACTTAACACACTTTTCATTTTATAGAAAGGTACGAATGATGAAGTGAAATATGATTTCTCAGTACCCGTTGTATATACAACAGATGAAGGAAAATTAATAATAATATACACCTGAAATATTACTTTCGATTCAATCGCACTTCAAGAAGCTAGAAGAACACGTATTAAATCGATAATTTTACAAAAATAATTACCCGATATATTTCACTGAAATAGACATGAAACAGATAATCGTTCCTTCAAATAATCATATGATAATCGACTTTAAGTATTTATTCGTTATTTACTTTTACATAGACTTTCCTTCCCGAGTTTGGACGAATTTCTGATTTCACGTTATATCCCTGCCTTCGATTATCATTTCATTTTTAATATCTTCATTTCGCTTCAAATATAGTAATCCATAAAGAGATTTTGAATACCTATTTCGCAAAAATAAATATATTTCATTTTTCCAAACAATCAAACGCCAATCACTAAAAATCTTTATCGTCCACAAAGAAGATTCTCGACCTAATCTTCTTCTCAGCGAGCCAAACGAAATCAATTTATTCTGGAAACAAGCAAACGTAATCCGCCAACACACATTTTCCAGTACATTATTTTATGGTCCGAGCGTTCGTATAGAACAATAATCGAGATGGCGAATTTTTAAGCATAGTAGAGCTTAGCTCGGGCAAGAGCACCCTAAAACATTACGACGACGATGAAGAACTTCTGGGACATATGGACGGTGATGTATGAGCAATGAGCATGTCCAGCGATATTCGCTGGTGTCCGCGACGTCGAAGCGATGGAAGTGCGGAAACGTGCAAAAAGCTGGCCGACCTTGTCCCACTTCCTGGGAAGCTTTAGGGAACGAGTTTACTTGTGTAAATGCTACACAACATATGCACCAGCCGCGGCCAGCAGCGCACAACCGAGTCGTTTCGTTATGTAATCGTTTCGTTATGTGTACCGGCCGTTTCAGAATTGTCGCCGCTTGTAGTTGAAGTGTTTCGATGTTGCTACCGGTAAGGGACAATCTGTTCCCCTTTACGTGTAACTTAATTGACGCTGGAGACACGATTTTGGATTTTAATTCTCATACACAGATTCTCCTCTTTTGCAGATGTTTTAAAAGGAGGTGTCTTTTTAGATCTTTTAATGGATTTTGGTTTACTTTAAAAAATGTCGAATGGGATTTTTGAAACGTTAAATTGTATATGAAATATCTGTTTGAACACTTCAAATTCTTTAGATCGTATCGAAAAGTATATAATAATAAAATCAATTAACAGGTTCCGATCACTAATAGTCCACGTGGTTCGAATAAAATTACAATAGCTTTGGAAATAAAAGGCGTTCTAATTTTCAGTCTGGATCTCAATTAAGAATAAACGTAGATATGCTAATTGGGAAAATCTGTGAAAGCATTTGGAAAGATCTTGCTAAAGCTAGGCCTATAGACAAGTCTTCAGACGAAAATTCTATTTTACGAAGAACTGACATTTCGATAGTATAGTCGTGATTCAAAGTTCATTCTTATAGAGAATTGGAGCAACATTTCTTTTAATGGGGACACATCTATCTATAGAAAATCTGAAGCCTGAGTATCATTATATAAATATAATGGTGGAATTAATAATGACGCTGATAATGGAAAAATAATGACACTGTAAGTCATTAATTTTATATCAACAAATTAGAATATATTTAATTTTTTATCCTATTTACTTTTCTATGAACTTACCAAGAAGATAATTCTAGATAATAATTGTATTATTAGCCTGGACATTTTCTCAGGTATGAAGACAATATAAATTTAGCTGGCACAAATAAATATTTAAAAACGAAACGTCAACTACTTATCTTGATCTATGTTGAAACAAAATTAGGATATACGAAACGAGGTTACCGAGAAAGGAAATATCTTAAGCATTTAGGAATATTTATGCGAAATTTTAACTATCCGATCTTGTGATTAATTAAACAGTTTCCTAAAAATGGAATCGAATTTTCAAACTTTGATATGCTTCCATTTATATAAAATATTTTTGCTACTTTAACATAGTTTATTGTATCAAGTTAATTTAAAATGTCCGGATTTTTATAAACAGTGTTATAATACTTAAGTGCACGATTAATGATCAATTTAAAAAAAAAAACGAATGATTTAATTTTACAAGTTTATTTAGCACAAAGAAATAACATAATTAATGAAATATAATTTATAATTCCAAGGTAGACTTTAAAAAGTAATGTTGGTAACATTACTCCTTTTCTTTACCAATTTTGCAGTTGACAAATGTAACTTCCGAGTAGTTCGTATAAGTACATACGTAATTTCAGATCTCTGAATAGTAATAATAACGTAACATTTTTCTGTCTTCCTAAAAGTACTCAAAGTTACATCTAAACGTTCGAACCACTCTATACAAGCGTATCATATACATGAAAATATATAAATACAAAATATGGCTGTGCATCTATTGCGGTATCCAGTGGAGAACACGCCTCCGACGTTCCATTTTGCCGCCTCTGAAAAGTAATTCCGCCCGAATCGACTCGTGGCAGGAAGACAAAAGCGTGGTTCTAGAAAGAGAAGAAAGAGAAGGGAAGAGACAAACGCGGAAAGAAAGAGATCGCGAGAACAAGGAAAGGAAGAAAACAGGAAAAGAGTGGAAGGAAAACGGACGACGGTTGAATGGGAAAGAAGTAGAGAGAACCTTTGGAACAGAAAGACAGTTCCTCTGTCTATTTAAGGTCCTTAAAGAGCGCGTTTCCAAGTGATTTGACGGTTCCTACGGGCGGAATTTTGCGGATTATGCACGGTTCGAAACTTTATCCGGATGATCGATGAAAAGAATCGAGTAACGATTGCTTCCACTAACGAACTTGATTTGGCTTTCGCCGAACTCAGCCGCGCGTTTTCGTTAATTCGATCGCTTTTGGCTTTCGTTTCTGGAAACGAATCCCCAATCTGACCGAAGGAGTATTTTCAAATTTGTGGTCGGAGTACTTGTTAATTTGATTTTCTGATCTAAAAGGAATTTATTCATATTATATTGGTAACTTGTTTCGACTGGAATTTTCAATCGAATCAAACGTACCTGTACAATAACGCAATAACGGCACAAGACGTTTGTGACGCACGATCAATAATCGTGACTGGAAAAACCTGAAAAGAATTGATCGACCGTGTACCGCGATGCGTGTCCGAGTGCGAGTATTAGCTTCGAATGGAGCATGTGATCGGGTGAAAGTACTTTGCAATACATATATTCTCGGGGAACACCTGCGAAGGTTTAGAAACGCCGACAACGCGAATAACGAACCTTTAGCTCGAGAAATATGCAAATAATAATGATCGAACCTGGCTCGTTTATTTGCGCTGAAAATAAAAAAAAGTGACTTTTCGGTTATAATTTTCATTTTCAGTTTTGTCAGACCGTTTCACATGTTCGTCATATTTTCATTATTTATTTCCAAAGAAGTATAATTCCGAGTTTTCAGGTTGATATTATCCGAGACTGACTGAAAAAACTGCGGAAGACGCCGGACAATATCGTGTAAGATGGCCAGATTGACGCGATGATCGCAGCCCCGAATAAATTAAGATAAAATCTGGCACGGTGGGACGCGAACTTCCTCCTGCTTGCCAGTGTATCGTCCCTCCGATCTTTCCCCTTTCGCAGTCGGAAACAATGTGTTACGCTGGCGTCCAGTCTGGAGCGAGCTAATTAGTCGGCTTGCTGGCGAACTGGATTCAACGCATCCACTTGAAATATAAATACCGCGCTTCGTACGTCCACGTGAACGAAAGCGCGATACCGCCGCCAGGGTTTCACGTAGTTAAACATTTCTGCAGTTTGTAATCGGAGAAAACGAACGATAGAAATTAATCCGTATATTATGGTTTTTAAGTTGTATTAATGTAAATAATATCCAATTAGGGAGCCTAGATATTCACTTGTAAAGCGTGTCATATTTAATGCTTCTATTTTGATACTCGATTTTTTATTCTTTTAAATATAATTTTGTTGAAAAATTTTAATCGTTCTACTTCATCAATTAGTTACATAGAAATGCAGCTTACTTAATAAAAGAAGTTTATTTAATAATAAATTGATATTTATCTTTTGACCATGAGTAGCCCTGGAAATATTGCTAACGATACGTGTATAAGTATATTCATAATAAAATAAAGAAAAATTCGTTTCCTCGGCATTTGTCCAAAAACTAATCCTCTCGTTTGGAGAAAAATTTGTAACCAATTTTTGTACGCAGATTTGCACGAAACTTAGTTTCTTGTAGAAGAGAACTTGACCCTCTTTCCAAGACTGACGAGCATACATTTTTTGCTCCTTTTCTTTTCACCTTGTGCCATGTTCGTACAAGTTTCACACTTCGTATGTAATTGATTTGCATTCAATCGATGAGATAACGACTTACACAATTATTATTGAATAACTATAGTCGCCGTTGAATACTAGAGCATAAACAACGAGGCATGTAAGAAAGATAGAAGAGCCTATTAACATAATTAGTACGGTTGCAAGTAATTACCACATCTAACTTTTCAATATAAGATTAGATATAAGAACATTTTATTCACGATAAGTATTGAATAGGTCGTAAAGTATTCCACGTTCTGTTTCTTGCGTTTCAAAGAATGGAATTGAGGCATAGTATAACACGCGATTAAAGCACAAGATTTAAATAAATCCATATTTGAAATATAAAGAATTCCTTCCTCAAAGAAATAAAGAGATACCTCTGTGATCGAAATCATAACACACAGTGCATTTCACGTTAATATCTTTAATTCTTAGTAAGGATAGAATGTTCATAAAAATAACCAAAAATTGTTTTATTAACTAATTGATAGATTAACTCGACTAGATTCGCATCAGACCACCACCCCGATATTTGTTTCAAGGAAAAAAAAGAAAAAAGGATGGAAGGAGAAAAAGAAGAAAAATCCAGTTACACAGGATTAAGTTATCAATTCTCTGTCAAACATCAGGCAAGAAACGTGTCATTACCTTTTGCCCTCGTAAGAAAAACTTCAATGATCTTCTCGAGACATTCTACGAAGACGAAAGACTGGATGAGTTTCTAGAGTCTACAGTTTAGAATCTACACGGATAACCGACGACCTTTCGGACGCTTCCTGGACGGCAAGAAAACTTGATTACGTTGCCTCGCGTTATGGTACATTGAACCTATCCTCGAGAAATGACGGCCGTAGCACATTCGATTTTGTCGAGAAAGGCGGCAAAAACCACGTTATCGAACAAGGCGCGATTTTTTTCCTCGATGGAAAAATGTCGTGGACTTGTTCTCGCTCGTGCTCGACAGTCGCCGACATTTGCAACAAAATGCAGGCGCCGATTTGAAGGAAACGCGTGCCATTTAATTGCACCTGCGCAACGCTTGTAACATGCGTTGGTGGCGAGTTTCGTAACGCTGATAGTATCGTAAAAATAGAGCTGTTCCAGGGTAACTTTGAATTTTGATTCTTTGTAATTTTGGTTTGTTTGTCTTTTTAGGACGATTTGTTCTTGCAGTTACTGTGTTAAATTGTTGCGTAATAAATGTCGTTTCGAGATATGTAAATGGTACCAATAGGCAATCTAACTTGTTTTAGAATGTAAATTTGTATTCAGAGTAAGAACTCTCTGAACCGCGTAATATCTTTTTTGCAACTGTGTTGGATCGTTGTATAATAATTTATCTATTTATTGATTTATGGATTGATATGAAAACGAAAATACGAAAAACACGTAAACAAAGACAGGCTGGGATGAAACGTAGAATATATTGGAGGAGAAACTGGGAATGGATAATGTATTTCTAAAGAATTCAATATTTATGAAATCAAATATTCTCAGATTAGGTTTCGTTTTCGAGAAATCAGGTTGCGAAAGTATTAGCGCGAGGAAATTTCATTTATATTTAACATGCGAATATAAGCGCTAGGATAAATATTAGAAACTCAACGAATTTGGTTTATTCATAACCTTTGATAAACCTTTAGAATCCTAGTAATTGAAATACCAAGTTTTCAAATTCATATTAAGCCTCAGACACGATTTCTGTACAGATTGTTTTATTGTTTCGACGAGTAAACTTATTAGCACGTAAACATATTTATGCACGAGTTTTACATTAACGAGCAAGCTCTATTTAATTACTTTCTCGCTGCATTTACTATGCATCACGTGTTTCTAGTTCTTAGTGAAGCATTATATAATCAAGCATTATGTATAAATAAGCAAATACTGTAAAGCATATGCAAAGTGAAACTTGTTACTTCGGTTTCTTATAACGTAACATAATTTTCAAAGCTTGACATTTCGATCTTATAACGAATTAACAGCAATTATCAACTAAAGAACGATAATTATTTTTCAAACCGTTCATTTATTTCAGTTCGTTCGTTAATACATAAAGTTATTTATACGTAAACCTGTAAAATTTGAAATCAACGTCTTAGAAGTGATAAAATTAGAACTACCTTGGGTAGACGAAAGTCCCTTTTCCAGCAGCGTATGTACTTCTAAAAAATGGAAAAATCAGATCGAGTTGTAAGGTGTAACGCGTCAAACCTGTCCGCCACGGTCCATGAGCTTTAATCATGATAATGATCGATAGCCAAATTAACCGTATCAACATGCAAATTCCGTCGACGTCCTTTCACTTGCTCAAATGGACCTTATATTTTCCAGAGTTTTCGCACGAAACGTGTTACTATTACTAATATAGATAGGTACAAACGGTGTCATTTCGTGTTCGGCGATTAACGTTTTCGATCTGAACATTTGGTTTATTGGAAATAAAATGAATTGTAACGAATAGGCAAGGGAAAAGTAAAACATTTATAGGAATCAGTCGCAGGAAATGGGAAAGTACGATTGGGAATTACTGTTAGAAAGTATTTGATTAGTTCTGGGATTCTATTTTAAACCGTGAAAACGGATACTTAAATATTATTCTACACATTGTCGCGAATTGGGTTAAGATATTCGTGGTTTATAAAATATTTTCTAATCTCGGCAAGACTGTTGATGGTTTCACTAAATTATCGTCCAGTAGTAAACTATAGAAGATAACATCTATCGTGATAAATGAACATAAAAAATTGTTATAATATGTATGTATATAATGTATATCAAAATATTACAATTTACGTAAAATTCTGTTAAATATTGTACCTATAAAATTTCCTGTTCTGTCTCTTATTTATTTTTAAAATTGCTGTTGCTTTCTACTTGCAATTGAAATTCAATCGATATCAGTGTTAATAATTTTATTACACTTCTCATACTAGCGAAGCATAATCGTATTTTATGGCCACAAGTCAAATAGGAAGATCTGAAATCCTAATGATTTCCAATAAAACTTCATTGAAAGAATCATGAAAATCATTTATTTCAAATCGAATTATAAATAATTTATTCATCGTCTGTTACGTATGTTTACAGGGTGCCAGTTTTACCCAATAGGAGAGTATCTGAAGTTTGTTAGAGTACCGGAAAATCTGGCTAAAGGCACGGAAATTCTATCGCTAGAAGCTCATCCGAGAAATCATATTTCAATAATGCCAGTCGATAAAGTAAGCATTTCATTTTTACCTTTTGTTTAATTCATCGATCGTACCAACTTCTTGATTCTATAATATGTCGTATAATTGTAATTGTCTTCGTAATCGTGACACATTGGTGTGATAGTATTTCTGAAGAAGTAAACTACTTACGACAGAATATATGCTATATTCTAATTTCTTTGATTGATTCGATACTGCGTATTTTGTTTAAACAGTTACTTCGGGAATAATTCTCTAAAAATACAGATATTGGCATATACACTTTTTCGAATTATGTACCACTTTGTCAATGTCTAAGACGAAAACTTCCGCCTGCGTTTAGAAACGTAAAAGTGCGAAGAACGATCGTAAGGTATAGTTTCAGTAACGAAGGAAGCGATGACTCTTCAGTGTCGCGTTTACCGTTGAACATCGCTGCTAAATGAACCACGAATGAAATAATTATACCCAAATGGTGTGTTTACCGTTGGACGAGCATGTGCTATCGCGTAATATGAGTCGTAACTGTTACAGGACGAAGACGCTCGTTTCTTTACGTACAGGGAGACCAATAGGACGCACGTCTCTCTAGTGCTGGCCCAGTCTTTGGAAGACCTGGTGGACGCGGAGATGCCTAGAAATCTGCTCAAGTTCCGCGTCGTCTGCGATTACTCCGATGGCGGCGATTCCTTGGTAAATTGTGGAAAGTATTCTACGAACGTCCGATTAATTTAGCAGCTTTTAGAATATTATGGAAACATCTTTATTACCGTTTCACGGTTCGTTTTCTTCACGAATGTAATTAGACTGTAATGAAATCATTGGACGAGCCGCGTATTAATCCTTGATCGGTATCGTTTGTTCGCAGGTGATATAAGAGAGTTTGAGTTTCGAAAGATGGGTTTTATGCATCTCGTATTTTTTACCAAGAAGGAAACATAATTTTCTATGTATCGGAAAAAGAAAAAATTAAGATTATTGCAACAATTTTTTCCCTGTAATCATCACCTATATATTCTTTTCTATTCAATTTCATTTTTTATTGTATATTTTGCGTAATAAATATTACCAACAAGCTTTATCGAATAAAATACAAAATGCAGATTTAAATTAAGTATTCTAAAATTAAGTGACGTAATAATTAGAGTCTAATCTAACTGCTGTAATCACCTGTGAACTAACGGTACCGGTTCTGGGTTAATAATAAATCACTGAAAAATACGAGTGGCTTCTGGTTCACTTAACTAATTCAAAAGTCCCTAGACATATTCTACTATTTCTCTACGGATCTAGTTCTTTCGCCTAACGCGCGGGTGCATGCAAGAGTAACTAGAGCGTGCAGGTACCGGTCTCGATACGACGGACGGACCCTTGCTACCGGTTTTGTAGTTCTGTCACGTGCTAATAAGCGTTTATGTAACTATTTCGTCGAAATACCGCCAATCGGAGAAACCGTTACGATATTGATTACGATTTTTACCGAACCGCGAAATTTAATTATTCTCGAGGTATATACTGTTAGCGTTTGTTTCGCGATCGCTCCGGAAAACAGAACCTTCACGGTCGCTTCTTTTTAACAAAATTCCGCTGTTTGTTTTCCTTAATTTCAATAATGTAGTTGCATGAAATTCGTCGAAATAACTACGTATGTATAAGAAAGAATCCTATGTCGTTAGCTTTATAACTTTGAGTAGTAGATTATTATTACTGCTGTCAACGAGGTATGGAAACGTAACGTCTTTAGAATTCTTTGGATTAGATCTGATTAGACAGATAAAGATAAGATCAGAAAATTGTAGTCATGTTTGGTACGAAGGTTTAACAATAGAAAAATGATAATTATTCCTTATTAATGAAGAACCTCGCATACTGTTAAAGTTAAAGACAGAGGAATGGGAAACATTTTGCTGTTCTTCTTAATCCTTAGATGCGAGTTTCGTTTGCTATCTTCACCTGTGTCGCGAATCTCCAATTAGACTTTTAACCAACGTCGAAACTTTGCGTTTGCCCGTCGGTGATTACATGTAAACGTGTTTCATCGAGGTAACACGGTCGCGCAGCGTTTTCCCTCGAAATTGATCCGCTAATTTTGAAAACGGTCTTTGTACTTCGCGAGTTCGCCGTTTTCGAGTATGCAATAAAACTGGAAGTACGTATATCGGAGTATTGTACCGTTGTTACGCAAAACTGAACGATTCTCTTTTTCTTTTTCGTTATTCGTCAACGATCAGATGGGACGTTTTCATGCGTTAATGCAATTTCGGGAAATATGTCTCCCCCTGGTTGGTGATATTAAATATCGAAGAGAATCGGACAGGAAAAGGGAAGCGAGTGCCAGAGAGAACAGAAAGGCGAATATGAAAATCGATCCAACGTGCAGCACTAAAGGATACCATAAAGTCGAGAACAGTTCTTCTCCCATCTCCTAACTATCTATCTGTTATTCATCTCTTACGTTTCTTCCATTTTGTAAGGAATGATATATCTACTTGATAACTTGTCCCATTTGTATGGTTTTCCAAGCCTGTTTTTTTACTCTTTTTCTATTCTTTTCGATTCGGGCAATATGACGGAAATACGAGAAACAGAACTCAGACGAAATGAAATGTATATTATTAAATATAATAAAAAATGTAGAGCGACATTGGCGTAGAAATATTTGAGCGAGAAGTTTGTAAGAAAGCGAGTGTAAGTGGATAAGGAGAATCAGACGGTCTGTAGTCAGACTCAGTGCCCAATCGATACAACGCTATGCGATAGGCGCTATGTATTTAATAATTACTTTGCGAATTTTGAAGCAAAATTACGAAGATTGACAAAATCTGCAAAAATAATTTTAAACTAATTTTTTAAAGCGCTTGTTTTAGCATTGAATCTGGATTTATACGTATACCTATGGATATTAAGATATTTAACCAATAAAATCTATTCCACTCCGCGATAGAATTATAAATTTTACGTTTTAACGTACAAGTCTAAGAATATTTAGAATATAAAGTGAAATTAAATATCCTGATATAAATGGTAATTACATAGGATGCAACGATATCAATTAAGGATACTAATACGTTTGCACATACAATATTATTTTCGCACCCAACGTTCACTAATTAATTCATTCCTGTCTTAATTAGTTCGAGAATATTACACGTACCAACAGGAACAACAGAATATGAAAAGTTAAAATTGAAAGAAATTCTGTACAATACCGGATCCTCTTTCAAGTTATAGCGCTTTCGAACCTGTACCCGGCAAATAACATCGATACATTTAACGTTTGTGCTTGTAGGTGACGTCGCACCTGTCAGTGACGGTTTACGTGGAAGACATAAACGATCATGCTCCACAATTTGTCGATGCGCCTTATCACGTAACCGTGGACGAGCTTACTCCAGTTGGTGAGATATACCGTATACGAACTAGCATATAAGAAATTGCTGCACGAAGACTGTTGAGTGGAAATTCAATTTTG
Source organism: Bombus sibiricus (assembly GCA_014737505.1). Classification (NCBI taxonomy): domain Eukaryota; kingdom Metazoa; phylum Arthropoda; class Insecta; order Hymenoptera; family Apidae; genus Bombus; species Bombus sibiricus. Next base: position 150,031 of record JACXIM010000132.1, on the reverse strand, counting down.
TAAGAAAACGAGTTCCGAAAAAAAGTCGGAGCTTTTCTGTTTTATGAAAATATCGTTTTTCTTTTTAATCCAAATTTAAATTTCTTAGTCTTAGTTACCGTAAGAAAGAAAAAGGATCTTTTTGAGCGTTTTTTATGATATATGGCATTGGTACACCTTGTTTGTTTGTAAGAGTTACTTGAAGTATTTTAAAGACCTAGATTTAGATAAATTTCACGCAGCTATGATACTATGTAATTTATACCGTAATAGTCGTAAACGCGGTGTAATACTATGGGGAAAGTAAAATGTCCTTTCTAAAACACTCGTACTTTTGGAAACCGTCACTTTCGTGTAACCTCGTTATTAAACTTTCATATCAAAATCTCACCTAGTAAAAGAAGTAACTAAAAATTGTATTTCAATGGGAAACTTTTTTGAAATCTTAATACAAATTTCTAAACGTTTCACGCGAAGAAAAAACATAATTACAAAATCGCTATTAATCAACAACTTTTACAGTGTTCTATCAAAACTCGCGAAGCATTGTCAGTAGACCACAGATTTTTATACGGATTTATATCTTCACGAACACGATCAAAGAAGTGGAAGTGGATATTCCGTGTATTTTTACCTATGATCCATATTCTATGCGTTTTTGCGCCTTTAAATTTTGCACGAATGCATAGAAATTGATAGTTTAGTCGTCAGATTATTTTAACGAACGAAATTTCTGTCGTTTAATTACAGGCGTGACGATATTTCGTGGGATTCACGCAGTCGACGGGGACAAGCCGAACACGCCGAATAGCGACGTGCACTACGCGATAGTGAAAGGCAACGAGCAGGGCAAATTTTCACTCGAATCCGGCCACAGAACCGCTCTCATACTCCGTAAACCGGTAGACTACGACAACGGTGACCGCGAGTTCACGTTGGTTATCGCGGCTACGGTGAGTACGGTGCGCGATATCATATGCAGCGAATATATCCCGTCCATAGACTAAACACGTTAGCGCGTGAATGTTGTGTTCGTGGTGAAAGTCGTCCGACGTTGATACCACTGAGATAATTACCAGTCTCATTGCCGGCTCGTCTGCCCCGTTTGTTTCAGGATCGAGGAGTGCCAGCTAGGAGTACCAACACGACCGTCAAAATCACGATATTGGACAACGATGATCTGGATCCTAAGTTCACCAGGGACGTGTACAAAGCAAAGATTTACGAGTTCTATCCGATGCCGGTAAGTATTTTATGGAAGTATTGTTATTACAAAGGGCGTGTGGTACGAGCGTTTTTCTTATTCAAATACGAAGTAAGTGTAAGAAATGATATATAAGATAAAGGATTCGTTTATAAATTTTCAAACCTCTATGAATAAAGTAGACTGTAGTCAAACGTAACGGACTAATATTTCGACCTATATTATATTATAACCATCGACGAAAGTATGGAGGCATTGGCATTGGCCATATAACAGTTAAAAATCTTTAAATTATACGATAATAATAATTAGATTTCTCAAACAGCAAGTAGAAAAATGTTCAATTAACACATATGCTTACGATTATCTTTATCCGTGGAAGACGTTAATATATGTTCTGCGAATTACACGTGTAAATCATTCTACTTATTAGAGTAATTACTATACGCTAAGAAATGTTTCAAATATATGTAACTGCACGATACAAAGAACGAAAAATATGCGTGGTATAATTATTACACTCTCACAATCAGTGATAGTCATCTAAAATCGTGAAATCTCCTCGTCGTCCACGAGTTAATTATTTTCTTTCACCTAAAGAATCTAACGTTCTTAAAACAACTCTTGTCCAGTATCCAAGCAAGTTATCTAACGTGTCGCGAAATCGAAAATTCGTAAAAGTATTGAAAAACTGTGCCAACGGTAATCAGCTTATTGCGCCGGTATGGCGTAATTGTATGGAACAGTGTATAATTTCGCAGTAGAAAGCATCACGGTGCAACTGTATAAAACCAATCATAATTAACCAGTGACGGGAATTATTTTCTTACGTAATCGTAAAATGGCGTTACTGTGTGTTTATACCACTGTCCATAAAAATCAAGATACTTCCACTTTTTACCAAAGTGTACGGATTAATAACAAGTTAATAATTCCAAGCGGTATTTACTACTCTCTTGACTCGAGCAGATTTTATTTGAAATGCGGATTATGAATACCGGTTTGAAAGAAAATCTCTCAGAAAGTGTTATTATATCGCAACCTGTATCTACGCCTACCGAAATCTGTAGCGAACTCTTAAAAATCAATTGCTTCGCCAGCAGACAGTGTACAACAGATGTGATTGTGATGGCAATTCGTTCGGAAAACCTTTGTTTAGAAATATCGTTGGCTATCGATATGGCGAGTGTTTAACGACGCTGTTCGTCGCGACGAATGGACCCGTTTATCGTTTGTGTTACACGCGACGCCCGTAATCTAGGCTGTGCCACATTGCGGGAATGTCAGAGGTTAACAGTTTTCTGCACGGGGAACCTTGAGGTATAAATTTCGTTGCGAAGGGAAACACGATCGTACAGCAACGTACGCCGCGATATTTATCGCGACTCGTTCGACTTTCGAGCGATGCACGTTGCTGCGAGTCGTTTGCCGAGATTCATTCGGCGTGATTTCAACTCTCAGGCTCGATGACGTGGAGTATCAGACTCGCGAAAGCGCGTTCGATCGGTGCATTAACTTTCCTTCCCGATTTATGCATATATATTACATCGACGCATTTCGAGTTGGTTGGTCAAACTCATCTCTATATTACGTAGTTTCTCGGAAGTTTCTAATAATAATTCTCTACGCGTATGATCGATGCACGTACGACGATCGGTATACGAAGAAGCTGGTAGACAAGTGGCTAAAGGTTAATCGCGGGCTGAGAAGGTTTATACAATAAGTTATCGAGCTTACTTCCGAGAGTTTCTAACGTGAATTTTTGGATGGGCGAAGTCACATACAGACTGTCTTGATATTTTTCTGCGAAACGATGAATTTGCTAAATAATTGTTTTAGGCGCAAAGTTTTTCATTCTTCAATAGTCTATATATTTCTAGGAATACCCGATCTTCAAACAGATCAACTTCTCCACACCGATCCAAGCTACCGACTGCGACAGGAACATAAACATGTCCGTGCGGTATGACATAATATCTGGCAACGAACGCGGTTTCTTTCACTTGGACCCAAAGAACGCTACCCTGTTCCTCAAACGTCCGATCGATCTGGACGCCGAACGGAATCTACCATCCAACACTTTCATTCTACAAATTCATGCTTCCCAGGTGGACAACCCCCTGAAGACAGCGGGTGCTCGCGTCGAGGTGGAAGTTCTAGACCTAAACGACAATCTTCCCGAATTCGAGGTGGACCTGTATAATATCAGCATCGTAGAGAACCTGCCGAATGGCTTCAGTGTGTTGCAAGTGATTGCGCGTGACAAGGACCAAGACGAGAATGGACAGTTCGATTACGAACTTCGAGATCCATCCGGTGCCTTCTCAGTCGACGCTAAATCCGGTTGGTTAACGGTGAAGGACCAGTCGGTTCTCGATCGAGAGAAGCGCGATCATCTGCGAATGAAGGTCGTGGCGATCGAGAGAAAACCTAGTGTCGTTTTACGCAACGGGTCGCGGAAAATGGATGGCTCTTCCGTGGACGTCGAGGTGACATTGCTCGACGCCAATGACAACAATCCGATCTTCGTGCCTGGCAATCTCTACGAGTTGGTTGCTAAAACGGACTATAAAGTGGGCACGGTGCTTGGCCAGGTGTACGCGGTCGATGACGACCTGGGTCCCAATGGCATGGTAAGATACAGGTTGCAGAAACCGGGGAACTCGACGACTCGCACGCCACCGTTTATGGTGGATGAAATCACCGGTATGATTACGGTCGCCGAGAGTCCGATCCTCGAGGGAAGGCACGCGATCTTCGTCGAGGCGGCGGATCAACCGGCGAATCCGAGCGAGAGGAGATTCTCCCTAGCTGTGGTTACTGTGGATGTTTTCAGATCGAATGGTGAGCTTTATTTGTTCGTAACGTGTAGCAAACCCGGGCATCATCGACTGGGCGAGTATCGACTAATCGAGACGAGACTAGGAGCTAAATGAAATTATTAATCAAAATCTTAACATATTTCCTTAATCGAACAAATTAAACTGATTCTCGCAACTAACCGTATACACACTTGGACTTTATTTTAGATCTTTTACTTTTTATCCAAGTCACGAAAATCTACGAATATTTCAAGAAACGCGCATCATCGATCGTAGAAAAGCTACGCGTCGTATTAGAAGAATATTCTCCAAATGTCACACAAATATTTTCCATACGTCACAATCGATCATTACTTTTACCACGCGTGACAAAGGAAATCACGAAATATTTTCGCGCGGACTGTTTCACGCTATGCTCCCAAGGTTTCAGGAAACTTTTATCGCGGCCGAAACGATTAGCGTCGATTTCCAGCGCAAACACGCGTCCCTCCGATCGTTGCACGTTTTCAGCGCGATTTGCCGAAAAATACAAAGTTCTCTTACACGTTTCTTCTTCGTCTTAGGTCCGGAATCGCTCGAGCCGGACTTCGTGGGGGCTCCTTATGAATTTTGGGTCGGTGCCAATGTGGCAGTCGGTACTAGCGTCGGTCAGATACGTTTGAACGACGCCGTAAAGACCAACGACCTGATCTACGATCTTTTACACAGCTACGAGGAGGGTGGTACGTATTTCAAAGAAATTAATTAATCAACAGGTGCGTTATTCGATGGTTCTCTCGCATTTTATATTTGTAAAATTAGATTTTCATTCTTGTTCTTATTCTTCTTTTTACTCTGTTAAACGGATACATTTTTTGGCTTTTAAAGTGTTAAAATTAAACAACGAGAAATAATTGAATTTCGATATTATTTATATGGAACGTTTTTTCAGTTCGTATCCGAAAAAAATCTTCTTCCCATTACGATATAGTCCTTTCAACAAAAATAATGAAGTATCAGTAGGAATATCGATACATCGATTCAACCAAAAATACATTACTAACCACTTAGCCACCGCTCTGTATCCATTAATTCTCCGCTTTTGCATTCGACATCAACCAGCACTTAATAGCCCATCTCGAATCAATACCTTCCCTCAAATATTTCCAATATATCGAGAGTATCTGCAAACTTCCTTCTAGAATATCCAGAGGCGATATAAAATTCGCGTTACGAAGAGTTAAAGCCGATAACTTTAATCTCGCGTATGCCTAACGATCCAATAAGCTTCGTCTAACACGAAACGAAAGAGGACTGTTCCTCTCAGCCTGATACGCGACACATACCGCATACATGTAGTATCGAAAAAAGGGGGTATACGTTTGGTCTATTATATATTTAAGGTGTAAATTAAGAATCGTAAGAGTGCTGGGGAAGAGAGAAAGAGAGAGAGAGAGAGAGTGTACTTAAGAGTGTATGCCTTGGTGACGTCAAAGCTAAATGAGTAAAGGAGTGGGAGAAGGATGCGAGGGTTGAGGGTCAGCAATTTTTGACCTGAGAAGAGAGAAGTTGGAAGCCCAGTGTTAGGGTAAGACGTACGAAGATATCGTAGTCAGTTTTTGTATTGGGTATTGCTTGTACGGATAAAACTAAACTTAACTTCAAATAAACCATCCTTTCCTGTCCTTGCTCTAGATCATATTTTGATACTACATACATTCATGGAATTTTAGTCCCGTTCGCCGTGGAGGAGCGTTCGGGAACGATCACCGTGGTCGAGGAGATCGAACGATTCGATAGATTGACCTACGACTTCGAAGCAATCGTCACAGACGAAAGAGATCTCATGTTGATTACTAACGTGTCCATCCACGTGGTAGACCCTAACGACGAGCGAGGCATCTTTACGAAGTAAGTAAAATTCTTCTGGTATATACGGACGACGTTTTAACGAGCCTCAAACGAAATGTAGGTTGGAATTTAGTTTTGTTTCCACGTAACGAGGAGGAACGGAGATTTGCAGTGTTGATAACGGATATACGTAGAAACTTGCGTTCGTTATTCGTAACTTATTGGCAGACAGATTTTTAGAACCGAGCAATTAGTACAGTAAAGTATCGGAAGCGAAGATTCGCAGTAGAAATATAAAACGTAATTCCGATATTTGAAAGCTATGGATTTAGAAAAATAAAATAGATTTATTTATCTTTTAACTCCAGTCTTGTCCGTATTCACGATCAGACATCTATCTCGCGCTAGTCCTACGATTTAAACTGAATCGTTCAAATTTATTGGAAAATTCTACGCTATGTTTTGGATACTAGGAGTTACTCTACGAAACGAAAGAATTTTTCATTTTAAACGTTCCTGTCCTCGCCAGGAACAGCGGCAAACTATCGATATTCCAACTTTGCCGTTTCGCAACATTTGCCTTTACAAAAATTCCAAAATAAAGCTAAAATCACTATCACCCTAAAGAATCTAAATTTTCTATGTTCTAATTATTAAAAACAAAATTCCCAAGCATTTATAAGTATCAGGATGGTGCACCCCTTTAAAAATTATCAGCGAATTTCAACCGATAGACGAAAAAAGTGTTGTCTTTCGATTTTACTCGTTCTATTTCTAAGTTTAGAAGGGCAAAAGTCGTTGGCTCCACGGATTTCTGTTTGCTTGTCGAAAAGTCGTCGACCGTTGATTGCAGGGGAACGACCACCGCTCCTTTGGTGTTCCACGCGAAGGAGAACGTAGCTGGTGCGTACATCGGGCAAGTGCTTCCCCAGAATGGGACCGGCGCGGCCGCTGCTGGCACTCGGTTCTTTATCGTCAATCAGCAGGATGTACCCGACATCTCGATCACGGAGGATGGCGCACTGTACGCGCCCAAGGGTCTCGATCGCGAGACGAGGCAGAATTACAGCATCACCGTGATTGCAGAGAGTCCACGCGGCGTCGGTGTCTTCCAAGTAAGTTTCCTCTTAGTAATTAATTTTACGTTCCAAGTTCCGTGGATGTTTAATATGGCGTAGAAGTGAGATTGTATGACAGTGGCGCGTGGTTGTCGGCAAATGGCACTTAGCGAGATTTCTTGCGGATAGAGAATGTGAAAGGGAAGAAAGTGTCTTTGGTAGTTTAGTTAGAAATGTTTGCGTAGGATGATTGGTTTGGCTGAACGTTTCCATAGGGTTAGCGAGTTTTTTTGGTGTTTTAGCGAGGGATTTTTGGCAAGTAGACATTCTTTACAGTTATGATAGTAACATAGTAATTTTTATAGAATTTAGTCTCAAACAGCATAGAATATTATGGATTTTTATGCATTTATAGGAAATTGAAACGTACGAAGAGCGCATAGAATGTATAACATCAAAAAATATTTAAAGCATCAAAAGTAAAATACATATTACGATATTTAGGAGGGTGAAAAAACGAATTTGCAGCGGTTTATCTTTACCTCGTTCCATACCTGGCGAGGCTATAAAATCGATTCTCGTCTACTCTCCGACAGGTGCTCAGAATGTCATCCTCGAACCGTAATATGTTTGCGGATTCAACTTTTGGAATATTCGCTCGTGAAAGTTAATAGAAGTTCCAAGGACGTGGAGATGATGTTCAACAATTTTTAATTTAAAAATTCGAACGAAGGTCGCGTTTATGCGCTTGGTTCAAGGATCATTTTGTTGCAGATATATTTATATGTTGCAGATATATATTGGTGTTTCGTTTCATATACCATCGAGGACCTTCTAAATATTTAACCCAACGGGAGACAAATAAAATTTAAGCACTTATTTGCGCGACCTCTTTTATGTTTAGTACGAATATTAACATTTATTCAGTTAGCGCGACGCATGCTGTACGAGTATTTAAATTCAAAGTACTACTTGCTTCGCTATTGTTCTGTGCTTCTGGCACATAAATTAAAATCGCTTCGAAGGATAACGTTTATAACGTCTGTTTGTCGAACATATAAATTACGGTTTGTCCATTTTCAATAAGAATTCCGTAAATGCGGAGTTTCTAATTTCGCTGATGTGAAATCATAGGAAATATCAAATACGGCTGAGACAGAATTATTTACAGTTTCCGATTAATCTTGATAAATCGATTAAATCGTATTCTTAGATTATTTAATATTCGCAAGTAAGGTAATATCGAGGCTATTAACAATGTGTTATTAATCGCTTTATGACTTTTACAAGCGAACTTTGTGCGAATTCGTGGAACTTTATAACTCTTTGAAAAATGTAAGAAGAAGAATATCTTTTGAAGAAATTTGTTATATGGAAATGTTTAACATACCGAATTTTACTGCAGGTCAGCGTGATCGTTCTCGACGAGAACGATCATGCGCCAGAATTCACAATGCCACTGTACGAGGGTCGAATTCTGGAGAACAGTCCAGTCGGAACAAAAGTGAACTTATCGATACCTATCGCGGCTACTGACAAAGACGAAGGCGTCAATCGGAACTTTGTCTTTAGCCTTCACGGCGAGGGAAGCGAACTGTTCAGAATCCATCCAACTACGGGTTTAGTGTACTTCGAAGGAATCGATGACCGCACGCTAGACAGGGAAGTGAAAGCAAACTATAGTTTCACGATCGTTGCTAAAGACAGTGGTAAGTTTTCTTTTCTACTAATAGCGAACGCAGAACTTAGAGCTTAGGAAAATTCAAAGAGATACAAACGAGAGTCCTAAATATATTTTTAACGTAGAAGGAAATTCTTGCGCCACTCGAACTTTACAGCTTTTAAGATTGTAAATCGTAGAAATCGAATAAGAGTTTTAGAAACTCCATTTAGAAACGAGTATGATGTTTAAAGTTTTAAACTAAAATTGGCAAACCGTGTTCCACAGAAATTTACATTCGATCCTAAAATCTCCGCATAATCGAAGACGGCAGTATCGTTGGTCGTCAAAATTCGCAAAAAGTAAAAGAACTTTCACTTACAAACATTTTTCAAACTTTATCGAGACTACGTAATTAACAAACGAAAAGAATAGCAAACTTCTCTGAAACTTTCATGCAAAAATAATAGTTATCGAACATTCGAAAAAGATCGTGAGAATAATATTCCATTTTTCCTACCTATTCACTTGATTTTTGCAGGCGATTTAACATCCGAAGCGCGGCTGAAGATAATAGTAACCGACGTGAATGACAATCCTCCGAGTTTTATCCGAATGATCGTGCTCCCCGATCAAGGTGTTCGCGTGTCAAGCGAACCCGATACCGAGGCATCGTTCGAGGGGAACGACGTGCTTGATACGAGCGAGCCCGGTGCCGGAAGTCAGCCACCGAACAGCCGTCGTTCGCCTCTTCTTCTCGTGCCAGAGAATGCGACCATCGGCGCGCCGATAATACGCCTGCTCGCGGAGGACAAGGACGAGGGAACAAACGCCGCGATAACGTACAGCCTGGGGAACGAGACGACTTCCGGAGACGATGTAAAGTCACGACGATTCGACACCACCAATCGTAGATACTTTCATTTGGATCCAAGGTCGGCTGAAATATCAGTAGCCAGAGGACTTCCAGCTGAGAAGAGCATTCGTTTGTTCGTCCTAGCGAAAGATTCTGGACGACTATCTGACAATATCACCGTAAGGATCCACGTGGTAGACGTGAACGATCACGCGCCGATCTTTGACAAGTCTTGGTACACTTTTAACGTGCCAGAAGGAAGTTACGCTGGCTATAATTTGGGCGCTGTTCGAGCCATTGATGCAGACTTTGGAGTCAATGCAAACGTCAGTTACGAAGCTGTCTCCGGTAATGAGAACCTGGAGGATCCTGCGAACGTGTCTAGGATCTTTAACGTTGCTCCTTACGAAGGAATAATTAGAGTCACTGGAGTTTTGGACAGGGAGACTGCAGCTACTCATCGTCTTGTGGTCATGGCTCGTGATAATGGCTCTCCAAGATTAAGTTCTACGGTGGAGGTAGAAGTGAACGTGTTGGATGTCAATGACAATCCACCTATGTTCTATAATTATCACGAAATCGAGAAGAGTGAGAATGGAGATCTCGTACCGGTCTACCACGCATCGATCTTTGAAAACAGTCCTATTGGCAGTCAAGTGATCAAGGTATATGCTAATGATTCGGATTTTGCTGGAAATGGAAATGGGTTGATCCTCTTCGATTTGAGTCATCAAGGACAGCCTGAGAAGCAGTATTTTGCTATCGATAGTAAAGAAGGTGTCATCACCACGATTGCTAATCTGGATTACGAGACTCGGAAGAGTCATAGATTACTGGTCACTGCTAGTGACTTAGGGTCTCCGGTCAGTCTGACATCCACCGCAGTCGTGATCGTTACCGTGTTGAATGTGGACGACGACGAGGAAGATGCGAAGAACGAGGTGCAGAAAACACCCTCTTTTAGACATCGGTATTACGAAGTAGAAGTCGAGGAGAACGTTCCGGTGCCGATTTTGGTCGCACAATTGGATCTAGCCGATGGTCAGCAAAGCGAACACATAAGGTATGCTAGTAGAACACAACAGCGTATTTTTAAACGTCAATTACTCGCGAAGTGAATAAGGTAAGGCTACCTTCCAGCGAGAAGGCTGTAAAGAACAGACCTCTATCTACCCTAAAGCTTCAAAATCACGTACAAGCTCGAGCGATTATTAAAATTTCCAACAGATACAGCATCGTCGCAGACGACACGAAGGCGCGAGAACACTTCTCGATCGACCCAAAGAACGGCTCGTTGTACCTGATGACAGACGTGGACAGAGAGGTGAACGATCGATACGAGGCGAAGGTCAGGGTCGACAGGGTGAAGATAGGTCGCGGGATGCCCGTGATGATTTACCCGGTTGTTGGCGAAAGACTGAATGGTCTAGCACCTAACGAGGCCAAGATCGTTGTCAGGGTGAAGGATGTTAACGACAATGCGCCCAGATTCAAATCAAAGGGTCGACCCATCCTCGCCGCGATACCTACCACTGCCCATTATGGGTATGAGGTTGTCAAAGTGGAGGTACATCTACACGCGTGTTGTGTCCCATTGTGTGTGGTTCCGCTGTGAGCCTCCGTCACTTTTGACTTCATTTCGCTTCTCTCTCTCTCTCTCTCTATTTTGCTTTTCATACACGTCGCGGAAGGCGTCGTTTTCTTATCCTTTAGCGTATCACGCTTTCTTTTGTTCTTCGGTCGTTTCGTTAATTTTTTTTTTCTTATTTATACTTCTTCTGAAAGATCATTTTGTAAGGCATTTTGAACGCAGAAGAGGGTCTCGGTGATAAGAAAGTTCCCAGTTTAGATAGTGCATTTGACAATGTCGATATACATCTTTTTTCCAACGATCGACGACATTTTGATGTACCAAATTAACTCGACTACATATGTCCGATCCTTTTTGCGATGCCTTACAAAATAATATCATTTTCGGAACGACAGTGTCCTTCTATTCCTTCCCCCGTAAGCTCTCACGCCATCAGGAACATTCGAATAACAGATGCATAAGAAAAGTCGAATAAACCGATTAATCACTCGGCCAGGCAGAAGACCCGGACGAGGGAGCAAACGCCGAGATCCGGTATCAAATTCTCGGACGGGAGGACGCGCCACGATTTGCCATTGACCCACTGAGCGGTCAAGTACGATCCGTGGCGAGCTTTGGCCGTGACACTGGACGCGTTTTCGGCTTCGACGTGAAGGCCACCGACAGAAGGGGCGCCGAAAATGGTCGCAGCAGTATCGCTAATGTCTTTGTAAGTCTTTCTCTCTCTCTCTCGTGCTTTGATATTGCGTTCCATCCGACTCTCTTAATTATTCGTCGTTGGAATTTGAGGTACAGCAAAAGTTAATTTCCCCATGAGGAAGACGGGGCTTTCCTGTCTCGAATTGTTCAAAACTCGTCTGTCTCTTGCCGCGTTATCTAACTGTATGGTTTGCTCCAAGGTGTACGTGTTGGATGATCAGAAACAAGTCGTGATGGTTGTTGGTCGGAGACCCATTGATATCGAGCCGCAATTGGAGAACATCACCGCGTGAGTATTTAAACATGTATTTACTGTAAAAGAGTTGAAGCGTTTGTTATCGAATAACGATTTTCCTGTGATTTATCGTGTTCCCAAAAGCGAGGGTGTCCCGAGAAGAGTAGGAGGAATGGCCGTCGCTGCAGTAACGCTTGCTTAAATTCTAATAAATCAGGATACCGATTGTAATTGATCATGAAACACGCAGTAATCGTGCTCCAGGAATTTGATAAAGAAACTCGGGGAAAAGGAACAGATTTAAAGAGAGCAAGTAGGAAAGATGTTGTATGTTACCGTCTTTGTCGATGAATTTACGTTACGCTCAAGAAACTGAATAGCAAATAGTTAGTTTCGGGAGATCGCTAAAATTTAAGCGAGATGATTGTATTGGAATTTAAGCGAGTGTTACACCGATCGTATTTGTAAATTTTTCATACAAAGTATGTTTCTTCGATACCGATACAACGTTAGGCTATCTTTAATTTAATCTAGAATACTACAAAATGTGACTGGTTTGGACGTTCGAGTGAGGAAGCTAGAACCACACATCGAAAGAAATCTGATCGATGCTACATCGTAAGAGATTCGAACATTATTCAATTTTAAAATTAAACGTGAAACTTCGCTCTATGTATTAATCTATATTTTTTATTTGTAGCACCGATGTTTACCTTTATGCGATCGATCCTCATTTAAATGTCATGATAGATATGGATACACTGCACGAGTAAGTAAACCTTAAATTTTAACGAATCGTGTTACCATTGATAAAACCAAAATCATGGTAACAAAAATAATTACGACACAAAATCACATCGTGTTTTGCTACTATGATAACGTAAAGATATCTAAAGAAGTATATAGATTCGTAAACGAATAATGGAAATACGTGAGATGTGCGCGAAAGCACAATTTCCAAGGGAACTGTCAAGCGGTGATATTGTTGTTAATTAATTACATGCCACGCATGGACATGTTCTTTCAGTGTGTTCAACACAAAGAAAACGGAGATCAAGCGCGAGTTGGACGAGTACGACGTCCTGGACATTGCCGGAAGCTCTCCGCGTCGGGGTAATCATCGTTACCTACTATCTACCCTGGAAGTGGGTGCGGTAGTGCTTGGCTGTGTCGTCTTTGTCGGTACCCTTGTTACTGCACTCTGCGTTACATGTGTTCGAAGAAATAAACGGTACGGCGTACAAAATTTAACTCTGGTTTAGGCGTTAAAGTATATTTCGTAAAAATAGCATCGAGGAATTGTTTTCATTAAAGACCAGCGATTTTAGTTTTAAAACGTGATTTAGCACAGCGATACACAGAACAGAAATGGGAACTGTATGCAAAAGAGACAGGGGCGGTGAATTATTGACACGCGTACGATAACGTTTCGATACTTTTAACGTGAAACGATATATTATTTATTACCGCCAGGACAAGTTAGAGTAGAGAATTTAAATTTAAGAGAAATATTACTCATTTTTTAAACGGATCCATTTTACAAATCTATATCAGTCGTTCTAGAAGTATCTGTGTATACGTTTGACGACTATTAAAACAAAAGGTCTGAAACGCGTCATTTTTATAAATTTGATAGTTTTAGCGTTAATTCTCACATCTCATTTCCTAGAAAAACATGTTTATCGATCTTAACTTGCGACATCCGCTACCCGAGTACCGGGCAATCGAGTAGCAGTCAATCCTGGAAACGTAGTTACCCGAAATTCATTGGTTAGTCGCAGACGTCGGGAGAAAGCGATGTTCTCGACCACCAGTCCGATTGGATTCGCTTTGGCAGATCCGGCCGCCACGCTACAGAAGCCGCCTTTGTTCCCGACCTTCGTCGATGGCCTTCATTACGATCCTGAACCGTTCTGCACTGACATGCCGAGGCGACAGAGCATCTGTGAGCACGGAGCCAATTGTGCCCGTTTCCACGCGTAAGTCTATTAATCGACATAAACCGTTTCTCGTCGCGAGGGACTCCGCGATACTTTATCGCCAACCGTATTAAATCGTTTGAGCGCGGTTGAGCAGAATCGCGTCGCGTTTCTGGACGACTCGTCCAGACCTTGCGATTCTTCGTCGAAGCTGGACACGCCATGCTGCCTCGTATTTCACGCCTGCGAGCTTTTTACTCTCAATTTATGTTAGTGTATCCTCGTTGCGTTGCATCGAATTGAAAAAATGAATCGGGGGACACGTAGAAAAAATAGCAACAAGATACTTTTTAAACAGAGGTTTGAAATACTGTGAGGAATGCAAAATCATCGACCATATTTTACGTCGTATCGAAGATTACAGAAAGATAGATTCTTTTCATTTTTTAAATAGAAACTGGATGGAAAAGAAGGGTACAACGAAAGAATCGTTGATACGAATAAATATGAAATTTGGTGCAGAAAGCGTAAAAAAATAAGCGTAGTATTGACTTTATGCGATAGTAGTCATAGCATGTAGTATAGCCCGTTTATGGTCAGACCGCTTCTGATCGTTCCGTCCGTATCGATCGATGCCGCACAATAAGGGATGTTATAGTTGCTACATTAGTTACTAAATTATTGAAAAGAAAATAATATTAGCTTTTAACGTATATTTCATTTTAAACTATAAACGTGGCGCTCAAGCGATTTAAATATGCAATCGGAGTATCATATAGTGCTGCCTACCGTATTTACCGATCAAATTCCTTAAAGCATGTTTTATAAAGGTATGAAATTTGCGCGACAGTGCATTAAACGCATAAGCAGTTTTTATAAAACGCAGAGAGCAAAAGATAAGTTTTCGAAGTAATTTCAATTCCATCTTTACGCAACTACCGTATAAAACGAAACGAAAAAAGAAGGAAAAAAGGAAAAAATCAAAAAGTTCTATTTGCTACGCGTATCAAGATATTAAAATATTTCTACAAAATCTAACTAACAAAATCCTTTCTACGCGACAGGATCAAAATTCAACAAGCACAAACAAATACCGCAACACGTTTCGATCACGACACGCTATCCCCAGTACTCGCAATTATCTTTCAAACCTTACCAACTAACCCGAAACCTGCCCTATCGTTCGCAACTAACAAACGATCCAATCGGAAGAACCATGATCCCAAATTAAACACCAAAACCAATCAGCGATTTCCTCGCAACGCCGTTTTCAATCAAGTAGCGACAACCACAGGCTCGATCCTTAACCTCGCATCTATTTGAACGTGGCCTGAAATTTCAGTGAACGCGAACAACACACGGCTCGCCGTGGAATCGAACAAAGCCGCGACAGAAAGGTATGCATATATTATGAAAACGAAATTCCAGCCTGAAAAGCTGGTCGGCAAGGTTGGTCAGCGAATATAGGGAATACTGTATCAGGGAATTCCCATATGTTTCGCGATGTCGATGCTAGAGAGGCAAGGGGGTGGTTGCAGGATGGGCGGTTGTAGTAAGCACGCCGGAAGGACGACAGGGACCCCGAAAGGACTCGAGGCATCCGCGACGTCCTTGCATTCCAGCGGTCAGGATTCTGGGATCGTGGCGCGCGCCTCCTGCCACTGCAGTCACTCGTCGAGCCCCTCCAGCGGCGAGAGCAGCAAGTAAGTCGAATTACTTACGGAGCTATTTGTGCTATCTAAATCGAAAAGAGGGTTCGAACGGATCGATCCAACCGCTTGGTCGCTATTCTTATCGAGGTAAAATAGATGACCACCGGAGGTGGGTTGCTGCGCAAAATTTTCGATGAGACGACAGGGCTGCTTATTGTTCCTTTCGATTTCGTGATGTAGTAGGAGCGTCGAGCTACAGGCAAATCTTTTATCTGTGAGATCTGTTCTTTTGGGTTTTTGCGAAGTTCTTGCGACTAAAAGGACGTGCATGCAAATGGTTAAAATTTGTAAAAGTAGCACGATATTTCGAGTTCGAAACTGTTGTTACGCGAACAGATCTAAATTAAAATGACCAAAAAGGATTTTAATAGGCATTCTGTATTCGTTATTTATTTAGGTTTAGGTGATTCATATCGTATATTTGCTTAGGCGAATGTAAATAATTTCATCGCTCAATGTATCTTACTAATTTCATCGATCATCCTAATATTCTAAAACTGATTTTTCAAATATTTATCCTGCTATTAGAAAAGAAGAAATTCAAATCCCTTTACACTTATAATTTTCTCCTTACGCTTGTAATCTTGCCAAGCTGCTGTTAAATATAATGGTTAATTCCATGCGTATAACATATGCAAATATTAATATCGTAGTTCTAATAATTCTAACAGCGTTTAGGATCGTTTCTTTTATGTTCTGTCTATTATTTATCCATCAAATCTATTCAGCTTTATAAAACCTCTTAAAGCCAACTAGGAACGAAACGGTTAACCTGATGCAGCGATCCTTGTTGATCCCACGATTCTTGCTTCTAAAACCCTGTTCATATAAATTCTAACATCCCATCAAACATACACCCACACACACCATTTCATCTTCTACGGATAAAGTCAATAATACGTTGTAAGTACTAATACGTAATAAGTATCGCAAGATCAGCTTTCTATTATTTTTTTCGTGGTGGTTTCAATTTCATGCTTGATCGGTTAATAAAACGCGAAGGAAGAAAATAACAACGTATATTTTAACTCTCGATGGCTATGATCGGATCATTTGTGATCTGAGCGCTTAAAGAAACAAAGAAACGCAACCTCGGTACTTTAATTTATTTTTTTTACTTGCATTCCCGGATGTTTCTTCTTCATAGCGGGTACGAGGACTCTCTGAAATCGCTGCAGCGTCGCGAAAGGGCCAACGACATGTCGCGAAGTAATCACGAGATCTCGAACGTGATTGGAAGACGTGGGAATCAAGCCACGTCGAAGAGACGGCAACGGTTCAACTCGTTCTCGAACGGGGAATCCGTTTACTCGCAGGAGATGACGTTGCAGAGGGAGCAGCGTTGCTGCGTCGGAACGGAGAAGAGGCGAAAGAACGACGGGATGACTCGCGAACATCGGCGTGCACATTCCGAGGCGGAAAACAATATCACCGAGACGGTGATACACGAACATCCCGGAACCGAGATCTCGCTGTCGAGTTCTTTGCAAAATACGTCCACCCTTCACGGTGGTAAGTTCCTTTCGATGGCCTTCAACAGACCTATCTCGTCTTTTGAAATTTTTGAATTTTGGGAATTTAGAAATTATTATTATTATAGACTATTAATAACATTATATATTTTAACAACGGTTATAAAACAGTTGTTAGCGTTTTTTTCGTAAGTGTCAGATTTCTGAGAAACGTAGAAGGGAATAAAGTTTTACTATTTTTTGTATTACATAGGTTACCTCGTAATTAGCGATTCTATACGATAAAAGAAGATAAAATAAAATTTTAAAATTCGTCACGTTTATTCACAGGCCTGTCAAGATCTACCCACATGTTGTATTAACGACAAACGAGACTTAACGAAGGGAGGACTTCCAACGAGGAGCAAGATTATAGCCTTCCTGGCCATGAGTTTTTCTTACTGTCCATACCGTCGTTCGTGATTGGTCCACGGTTTTGTTAGGTGTTTCCGGTTTAACGAGCAATAAGATTAATTCCCTTTAACTGTCACTATCGCGTCGCAGTTATTTCGGAACAGGGATTTCGTACGACTGAGAAGAGTTGTATCTTTAAGAAGTTACCAATTAACGAAACGCCTAGATAGGAAAAAAGCATTTCCAATTAGCGAGCTACTTTTCTCTTGCGCGTGAAATTGTGTCATCTCGTTACCAAAGTACTCGTCGTTGATTCGAAAATCGTTCATTTATGTAAATACGCTAGAAGCTCTGTCGGTACTTTGAGATCCTTTATTACTTCATTATCGTTATTATCGTTATTATCGTTTCTTGCTTCTATCTTTTCTACGTTCTTCCTGCTATTTATCGTGTTCTTTTTATATGTAAATGTTTTATGTACAGTACGCTACATGTTTTACGTTGGAAATGCGAATATCGTGTATCAAAAACTTGTTACTAGTTGTCTTTCTTGTTAGAAAGAGATTGTGTGTGTAATTGTATTTTGTCATGATCATCTTATGGCGGAATATTTATTTCAGAAACACTTGGAAAATATTTCAGTCGAAGAAAGTGTGGTGATTTAAAAAATTATTATTAGATATGTATATAAAGAAAGTTTCTATTTTGTACATATAGATTCGTAAGCTAAATGAGAAAAACAGATTTTCGATATAAATATTATTAGATAATCAAAAAATTTCGTTTAATAGGAAATTTATACTAAATTTCTATCGCTAGCTTTAATCTTCCTTAGGTCTGACAAATCCCGAATTTCCAATGAAAAATTAAATTGTTCTTATATGTACATAATGTTTCTCCGTTTTTCAAGTAAATAATCAGCTTCTCATTTTGACATAGCTGTGCCTTGTGAATACGCGAACTTTCCAACGTCCGTTAGTTACTATCATCAAGTACATTCCCCATATTTAACGTGATTGTAAGAAGATGTAACATATGTATGTATGTAATAATAATGTATAATTTATATCGCGGCCCAAGTTAGGGAAAATAACTCTGTTATAAATCGTTAATAAAGGCAATTACATTAAAACGATGTTCGAACTTTGATCTTCCTTCGTCGGAAATGTTTTCCGCCACAAATTATAGTTTTTACTTCGGCCGATTATCCGATCGGAAAGACGGATTTTATATAGAATCGGCAGCCTCTCGTGTTGCGAGAGAAATCTGCTTTTTGCAATTATCATTTGTCTACTGTTTATCGTTGACCGACAAGAAGACGTTTCGTTTTCTTCGATAATTTACACTTGGATTTTTTAGAAACAGGATCCTTTTTTATAATTGGAATTGTACTAGAAATTGATATTTGCGCTCAGCTTTTTCTAAAATTCTCAATCTTGTTAATTAGCCTATAAACTTTGCAAATTTCACCCGACGATCACGTCCATTATTTTTTAATTTACGGAATCGACCAGTATGGTTTTTAAGCGATTCGTTTATTAGTAGTACGATCAAGTACACGGCAAGCAAGTTTTGGAATATTTATGAAACTACAAATCGCAGTGAAGTCATGGTTAAGATCAAGATCAGTACATCGATCGTTCTTATCTCGATTACATTATGCCGTATGCAATCGTAAAAAGAAAAATACAAGCCTATATTTTTTTAGAGAAGTACTGCTTAAGCAGTAAGTAAGCGAACGTAACTAACAGGTATATTATTCAGTTATTTAGCGGTATCGTTCGTCAAAGTCCATTCATCTAATATCTAATATCTCCGGTTTTCGTACAAGGCTGTACTAGATAGCCTTATCTAGGCATGACTCGTGACAAAAAGCATACCCTTTACCTTCACCTTTGCTTCTTATACCATTATTTTGGTCTAACGTCCATTTTCGAGTCGATTTTTCTTTCTTTCAGTACTGTCCTCTCCCCTCCTTCCAAACTGAACTGCGGAACAGCCCTCGATATCTTTAAATGTCATTTGTTAACCCTTTCGTTCTCAATGCCGACTTTAGACGCAGTTTAGAAATAGGTTCTAAGTAATAGTACCGGCTATAGTTATCGCTAGGCCGAGAGTATTTATAGGAAGCGTAAAGATGCAACGATACAGATAATGTTCGTAACACGCAGAAATATATCCAATTATAATATTTACCGAACGTAACAAATATCTGCCGAGATTCCTTTCCTCTGGATTTTTCTTCCACAAATTTTGCATCGATATCTGCGGTCTAATCTTCGGACAGGTTGTTAATCTTAAAAACGCTAAAATCTCACGATTAATTTCACGGACACTTCTTACATCGGCCAGGCGGAATTTTCATCGTGACGATCTTGTCACACGTTCTTACGTACGTACCAAAGAAAGTGACCTTCACGGTGGTAGAGCGTAATCAGCGATAGGATAGGAGTTTGGCACCTCAGGAATCTCTTAGACCGCGAGATCAAAGCAGCGTGGGTGTTTTAATTACGGGCAAATGAGTCGAACGCGTAGATTCCTGGTGTTTGGTGTCATCGATATATCGCTGTTCAATGGGCCTTGAGTCTATCGCAACGCGGCTTATTTGCAGCCGCGTTCTAGGTCTCCTTCCGAACGCGAAGGATGCAAAGGAGGTATAGACTTTGCGACACTGGCATTGAAAGAGCTTCGCGAATTCTACAGTCGTACTACGGATGAAGGCGAATCGGTAACGAGAAGAAAGAAAAATCTTCCACGAAATCGTTCGCTACCCTACCAACGTCTATTATATCATAACTTTCTACGAGCAATGGCGAAAACCGATCAGCTTTTATGAACTATTTTGCTATTGTGTGCAGCAGATGTGGATTTCGTAAGAGAAAGAATCTGGAAGAACTATGGATAGATATTTGTTTCGATCAAAATAAAGATTCTTAATAGATATAAGATTCTTAGATTCCGCAGATGTATATTTATAGAATATTTGAATATTTGGAAATTGATCGAGTTGAAAGAATGGCAAACTATCGCGAAACCACTCGTGAGTCGTGGCATTGAAATCAATTTTCTTTGATACCAAAGCAAATTGTGCTCACGCGTGATAGCAAATTCCCAAATTCTGATTATCGCGACTTATATGGAAATTGTGAAGATTACCTATCGGGTATAATAGAAAGCACGAAACACTTGTTTTACACAATGTGGTCGTGCTGTCCTTCGGTTCACGTGACAATCGTCCTTGACATCCTTTGATTCGGCTCGACGCGTGGATGGAACAATTACAACTGGTCCTATCTCATTTGCGGATGATTTACTCGATCTCTTGTTAGAGCCTTTCTAAGAATTAGCACTTGAAGGACTTGTACTTTCGGCAGTACCATCGTACAGCCTTTTCTATTTATTTTACCCTTTCTCTTACTTAACTTCTTCGAGATTCGACCGACCGACGCTTGACGTATTACTCGTGGCTTACTTAAAGCGCAATTAATGCTATCAAAATAAACTTTTATTCAGATAATAATTCAAGTAAAACTTTCGTTTTATTTATTATTTGCTATGTTGCTTTATAACACGAGAAACATAATAGAAAGTAATATTATTTGAATAACAATATTTTTGGAAAATAAATTACGTACACAGGTTAGGTCGGATACAGTTGGCGAGAAGAATGGGGTTGTACGTTCGTGCAGAGAGTTTCAAAGACAGAGAGTGGATACTCGCAGTTGTTGCAGTGATAAACGATCGTACTTAGGAAGTTCTTTTCTTTTTCTTTTGGTAATTAGGAAACACTGTGTGGGTATTTGTTGGAGGATCGTGAGTGTAATTGGCAAGGATGAGATTTTAGAGGCAGGTGTGCTTATAAAGCTAATATATTAACACTTCCTCGGCCAGATTTTCGTAAGAAGTAAAATCATATCTACGTAACCTATAACACGGAATAAATAGTACTTCAGAAAGTAAAAGAGATGCAGACTGCATAAATCACGGACTGGAAGAGCGAGATATGTCAAGAAAGTTCAAATGTTACCTTTAATCGTATGGAGATGCATTCCTTCGGCGTTCCTTTAACCAAATTACCACTATACGTTAACCTGGCGCCGGAGACGAAAAAACACGTGCAAAAAGCAAAGGGATAGTTGCGAAGCAACTGAAAAGTCACGAGACGAGTTTGCAGTCAGCCGGAAAAAGCTGGCCCCTTTGGGATTACCCTGTTTCGGATCGTAAATCATTCCCGAAGGACGCGAGGACGAAGAGCTCGCGGTGCTTTCTGAGTGGAATATTGCGGCTCGAGTGAAAATTGCGTAGAAATTTGTCGGTTGCTTGATTTATTGAATGCGATCAAACCTCCCAGGGTTAAAAAACTAGGAAATAAAGTTTCAAACTGACATAAAGATTAATCGTTTCTTGCCTCATCCTGTATCAATCGTTAAAGAATACTTCGACGTAAGAG
The DNA here is from genome assembly GCA_014737505.1 of Bombus sibiricus. Classification (NCBI taxonomy): domain Eukaryota; kingdom Metazoa; phylum Arthropoda; class Insecta; order Hymenoptera; family Apidae; genus Bombus; species Bombus sibiricus. The sequence goes on along the minus strand of JACXIM010000132.1, from coordinate 128,151 downwards.
TAATATATTTCTAAACACTTCTTCTATTAATCGTGAAAATTTCTACCAAAATGTTTGGTTTTACGTAAAGTTCTTGTGTCACTGTGACCATAGTCAAGCTGGTGAAACAAACGTTTTAAAATAAAAGATATAGCACTCTCACACGATATTCGCACAATTTGTCATTATTGACGATTGAAGTAATTTACGCATTGGTAAATTATATTACACGTATAAATTATAATTATAATCAGTATATTACGTTTCATTGATCGGATCAACATTGACCTCCGTGTTAATCGAACGAAATAAAATATATTCTCTTCGATCGAACTATCAGATTTCAATATTCTCTCTTCGTTAGGCTTAGTTAGTAGGTTTAATTTCAATTAAACGAATGCAAAATGGTATGCACAAGGCATCAAGGATTAACACCACGCGTCGTTGATCATAGTCGTGTTCAATACCAATCGGAACCTTGCTCCTTCGATATTGGTTCAAGCAGATCATTAACGTGATCGGACAATAAGCTCGAATCTCATCATAGCTGATGCATCGGATACGTGTTTCGAGCGTATTAGGTGTGTTCCACAGAAGCAAGTATCGATGTGCGAACGCTTCTATGCGATGGACAACGCCTCGTGGCGTTGATTGCTATATTCTCTGGCTCCATAGGATTGCATTTGCGATTTAGATTTGGCGTTCTGACTATTGTTGGAATTGGCATATCCTTTTACAAATGTCGATCAATCGTAGATTTTTTGCATACGCGTAGGGTTGTTTTGGACGAATTATTTTATTATAGAAAGTACGTAGGATCCATAACGAATCATGAAAATTATAAGGAATTTGTTATACGAAAGAGAACATGATTTCTTTTGTAAGATATACTATATCACACAATAGTAAAATCTTATCTAAGGAAAAGATTTACGTTCCATGTTACCCTACATTCCCCTATATATATATAGAAACGCGAGAGATAAAATAAATAACGTTATATTTCAATATTAAATAAAAATGAAACAACGATAATAATTCGCGGATCAATCACACAAAACTATTTCATTTTCGAATCATATGGCATTCTTGAAGACCTCATATCCATCGGTACATTCTTCTTGAAGAATCAAATTTCTACACGATATCACACATACCAGATTACTCTAACATTCTTCGAATTTCTCATCAGTTGTTACTAATGTTTCGGTATAAGCGAATTCCCACTCTCACGCTTCAGATATCAATGGAAAGTTTGACCGCAAGACGTCTCGGTGTCTCTTCATCGGACACGTGGTTTACCGCGCGTCGCGATTCCCGTCTCGATGCTTCGGAGGAAATGAGTTTTAACCGGTCGATCGGATCGAAACGAATCGAATTACGGAACGCTTAACAGGATCGCGACGAGGTGTCGACTGGCTTCAAAGGAAGACGATTAAGGGGGTAACCTTGGCCTCGGGGAGAGAGATCCCACGGGATCCCTGGGAACCGATATATTGGCAAAGGGGTTGCACGTAGGCGGGAAACGGTTGGAACACACGGAACCAGGATCGATAGGGGTGGGGTCGATGGAAAGTCAGAAGCTCGCCCTTGCTGCCGTCACGGAATAAGTAGCTAATATTTCACCGGAGTATTCGAATAACGTCTCGCGGAAAGACGGTATCTTGCAAACCGAGACGATGTCGTCGAACACGTGCCATTTCAAAGAAGACAAGAGACTCTAAGGAAGAAAGGAAGAAAGGTTGCAACCTTCAATTCGATCTGAAAAGCCGTTCGAAAAATCCTTCGTGGCTTAATATCCGCACTGCTCCTTTGGATCGACTCAAACTGGCCGTCTCAACAGCTCGCTGAATTTTTTATCGAGTCCCCGTTTTTCCGCTCCGTCGATCCATGCACCGAGCACGAGCATCGATTTCGTCGCCAAGCCACGGAACTTTTTGTTTGTTCTCTCATCAACTGCGAGGAAGAAAAGCGGTAGAATGGTTTATAGGAATAGCTTGATATGGCTAGCTTTAACGCGAAGATGAAATGTTGCGAAATTGACCGGCGAATATGATCGGTTCGTATGCAAATCGATACATCCAGATACGAATAAAGGAAATTTTCCACCCCTCCTCTGAACGTTTCGTCTATCCATTTATTTTGTTGCTTGCAATTTGCAAGGAACTCGAAACGTTTGAATAATGTTCCAAGACGTTAGTGCCCCCGAGACAAGACGAAATCACTTGGCCACGATGCAGACAGCCTTCGATTTTAGCTGAGGGGCATCGAAAGACTTACCAAGAACCTGACCTCTGTTTCTGTTCCGTTCGAGGGGTGGATTTACAATAGAGGCTGGGCGCCTGGTTTCTATCGCGATCGCTTTTAATTTTGTTTTCCTCTGTCCCGAACCAAGATGGGTTACGTTCCGCGGAAAGAAAATATTCCAAGATCTTAGAGAATCCTTGACATCTCCAGGAATTAACTTCGTTTCATCTTACGATTCATTGCATTTCATCTCCATCGATCTCTTTTAGCATTCGTTTCTTCGACATTTTCGGTTTCCGGTCGCTTTGCCGCGAATATATCGATATACGTATGTGATCGTGATCATAGATGTGGATAGTTAGAATGTGTTCATTTGTGGTTTTGTTTGCAGGAATTATGAGTGAGAAAAAGGGAAATGTGTCGTTGTAAGTTGTAAAGCGTGCCCTTTCTCGACTAGAATAACGTTTTTTATGAAAAAAAGCAACAAAGTAGAATTTATTCGTTCCAATGATACATGGAAAGTGATCTTGTAAGTCTAAATTACCGTACTTTAATACCTGACAAATTAGTTACAGTAATATTAAGAAGTACAAAATATTAAATTAATCAGAATGATTTTATCGTAATATCAATAGCGATTTATTTGCGGCATTCGCAATACATATCATTACATTAATATACGATAGTTTGCAGGAATGGGAATGAAGAACGAGTGATACGATCTTTATTAAACGAGGATGGATTTACAATTAATATGAAAATGGTTTAATTAGAATATCGTCACTAGTCTGAATTTAGCTACAAATTACAAATCGGTACTTTTAATATCACAGCATTGTCCCAGTTACGTTGTACATACTATATGATTCTTGGCACAAAAGTAGTAGAAGAAACTTGAACAGAGGAGACAAGGATAGTATGCGAGACGAAGATAATTAAAAGACGACGATCGTGTGTTATAAAAAAATTGTCTATAGCCTTTGTACAAGTGCACTGTAATACCGTCTATTTATATCTATTCCAGGTATTCTTTCTGTCATTCTCATTCGATCGTCACAAATGGCTCTAGAAAGAAATATGCTAAGATAAAGCTGTGCTAGCTTGATATATGGTCCGGTTCCCGGGCCTCTCTCGATCGCAGCCGAGACGGTCATTGTGAAGGTTTTAGTCGGTTGGAGTCCGGCACTACCACGCCGCTTTCCCCAGAAGCGGCCTGGTGTCCGTGCGGATTTCCTCCACGTTAATAAAAAAAAAGCTTGATATATGGTAGCAAGGTTAATTGTCTCGGCCGTATATACTCGTCATTCAAAATTTATATCGCGAAGTTATGTTGAACGCGTGCTGTCCTGAGCAGCGACTACGAGGTGCATACAATTTTCTCTGTAACTGATGAAGATTGGAAACGACCAGCGCGCATAACGTATATTTTATCGTTTTGTATCTATGTATGGTCGATAACTGTGCTGTACGCTGTATGAAGATTGGAATCGAAAGATTTCCAATCGATCACCCGGCTAATCGCTCTTGGCTATCTGTTTGCGTCGTCGAAACTTTAATGCGAGCGGGAAATAAGAAGTAGCAAACGATTACACGCGATACAAAGCTTCTGGTATTAGCGCTGTAAGATAACTGACAAACTTTCGTTTCTAACTGACAATTTTAATTTACTCTGGATGTTAAAATATTCAGCAGAAGTAAAAATTAGTTACGCAAAAGTTGACAAATCTATATTTTCCTCTACCGAAATTTCATATGCTTTATAGAAAAAGAGACAAAGGAAGATATTTCTATCCATAAAAATTTATAAAAATTAACACCTAGATATATGTTTCATCAACCAAAGAATTAAGATTAAAATTAGATCGTTTGTTTCTCTCTTGCAAATTGACCATATTTTATAAAGAAGAAAATTCCTCGTCACTTTCGATAATATTTTCTTTATCATAAAACGAAGATACAATAACAGGCGCATATGTTCCACAATACTTCGTTCAAAGCATCCGTTTGCAATTCATGGCATTACGCCCGTTAAGAAGCACAAACTTCTTCGAGCAAGTAGCGTAGGAACATCCTTACAGTCACGAAACAAGACCACTAGTGCAGCTTCCTATGAAATATCGATCGTCACGTCATAACAAACTACAGGTTCCATGCTCAAGCTCAAGTAATTCACATGTTCGGTTGAATCAATCGAAACAAAAGGGCTATTATACGTGCAGGAAGCTGCAGGCAATTATTGTAAGAAAATCGTGTTCGTGGTATTACACTACCGTATAAATAATAATATTCTTAAAACAATTATCGAAGAAATCTATGTATATAAGGTTAGCTCCAGCTTACGTTAACAAATGATACGTGAAGATTATAACGCGAAGAATAGAAGATGTATTTTAATGTAAGATATTCGTGGTATAAAGGTTGAAGAGATTATTGTATTAATTTTCAATACTGAACGAGATAAAAATTAATTTCCCAACTAATTAAGATAAAAATCTAACAACCTAATATTACTATCTAATATGTCTTAACCGATCGTATTAGTGAAATATCGTTTGGAAATGCATCGAAGTGGCAACACTCGCGCGTATAAGCTTAATTTGCATTTAACTATAAAATTACCATCAAAAGCCACAGCGTTCACGATATTCGAGCAAAAACACGCGTCCTCCGGAGCGCGAAGCGAACCAACATCTACATACTCGCCATTAATGGTCCTAATAATTACAGCCACGGTACAATCCCGACTACAGGAACGCGTCGATTAATTGGCTATATGTAATCGAAATGGCATTCCGAACTTTCTGCGAAGAATTTCAATTTTAATTTTACGCGAACGTTCCAGGCCAGATTACGGCTGGCTTTTTGTCGCCTCTGATAATTCTTTTTTTATGCCATTAATCGCCCTACTAATCGTGCCTTCGCGAACAAGTTGTTGAGCGCGAGGTTATCTGACGACAAAGTTAGCAGATCTTGGGGGAAGTCTCCCTGCGCTACCGAGTGTACCGCGTGCAACGGCGCTCACTACAAAAGGAGATCAAGATCGCGAAGGACCGTGCCTGGTCGGAACTGATCGAAGCAGCCGAGTCCGACCCATGGGGAAGGCCATACAGCACGGTGACACGAAAACTTCGCGCGAAGGGCCCTCTGGCAACGACGGAGATGGAATCGGCGCTGTTGCTGCAGATAATCGGGACGCTCTTCCTCCCGCAAGAGGACAGTGCGGCAAAACAGTAGCGGGAAACAATCTGGACGGTGGAATGGACAGACGACTGGGAAGTCACGGAAGAAGAGCTGTGGGAGACGACCAGAAGAATGGCCTCCCGCGACGTGGCGCCGGGCCCGAACGGAATCCCGGGCCAGATCTGGGGGGAAGTGATGGGGGTCATGGCTCCCAAACTTCGGCGCCTCTATACGAGATGTCTGAGAGAGGGAGTCTACCCCCGGGCATGGCGGACGGCGAGGCTGGTCTTGCTCCGTAAAGAGGGCCGACCGACGACTTTGCCGTCGGTGTACCGGCCGATATGCCTGCTGGACGAGGTCGGCAAGCTCCTCGAGAGAGTGGTTGCCGACCGTCTGGAGCGACACATGTGGTGCGGGTGCCGGGTTGGCACGAAAGCCAGTACGGCTTCCGGAAGGGACGCTCGACGATTGACGCGGTCAGACGCGTGCGGGCACTCACGGAGGACATGGTTTCCCGGGACGGCATGGCGCTGACGGTCTCTCTAGACATCGTCAACGCGTTCAACCCCATGCCATGGGGCACGATAGTGGCGGCTCTGGAGCACTTCGAGGTTCCCACCTACCTCGTTCGGCTGATCCGCGCCTACCTCGACGACAGGTGGGTATGCTACACCAGCAGGGAGGGGGAGGAAAGGCGGCCCGTCGAGCGCGGCGTTCCGCAGGGCTCGGTGTTGGGATCGATCCTGTGGATCATCGCGTACGACGAGGTACTGCGTTGCCTGCTGCCTATGGGCGCGGCCATGGTGTGCTACGCGGACGACATTCTGGTCTTGGTCGGAGGTCGTAGGTGGCACGAGACGTTGGGCATCGGCGAAATCGCAACGGCCTGCGCGATTCGTGCTATGCGCGGACTGGGCCTAAGGGTCTCCCCTGCGAAGTCGGAGGCCGTCTGGTTCTACGACAAGAACAGGCGAGGGATTCCTCCGCCCGGTCTGAGCATATGCATGGCAGTCGAAGCCGTCGGGGTGGCTGCCAATGCTTTGTGCGGCCTGCTGCCGAACATCGGCGGGGCAGGAGTCGCGGTGCGCCGACTATACAAGGGCGTCGTTCGATCCCGAGTGATGTGCGGGGCTCCGGTATGGGCGGACGATCTGATGGCGAGTCGTCGCAGCATCCTGCTCCTCAGGAGATTGCACAGAGTAACCGCCATCAGAATCGTCAGGGGATATCGAATGGTGTCCCACGCGTCGGCGACCGTTCTGGTCGCGTCTCCCCCGTGGGAGCTTCGGGCGTTGGCGCTCAAGAGGAGATACACCCACATGAGGACTCGACCGAGCAGACGGCCCCAAACAACCTAGGAACCGCCGAGGAGGACGCGTGGGACCAGTGGCGATCCCAGCTGATCAACGAGGGCGACGAACATCGAGGCGCGGAGGCGGTCCTTCCAAATTGGGAGTCATGGAGAAGCCGCCGCAGCCTCCCGCTCACCTACAGGATGACCCAGGTGCTCACGAGACACGGCGTGTTCGGCGAGTACCTGATGAAAATCGGACGGGAGACGACGGACGTCTGTCACCACTGCGGGGAGGGCAGGGAGACGGCGCAGCACACGCTGGAGTTTTGTCCGGCGTGGAAGCTATCCCGCTACACTCTGCGGCACGTCATAGGCGAGAGATTGACCCCTTCGGCAATCGTAGAAGCGATGCTGAGCGGGCCGCAGGAATACGAGGCTGTCCGCCTCTTCTGCGAGCGAGTTATACTCGGAAAGGAGCGAGCAGAAAGAGAGAGAAAGAGAAACTCTCACCCTTATAGGATAACGCGATGGAGGGGGATGGCGGTCAAGCGGCCTAGAGCCGCTTCATCGGAAGAAAAATATCGTGTAAAAAGAAAAGAAGGATTGAAGTTTTGAGATTGTAACGATTTATTATCTTGGTATTTAATTCTACGCTGATTTAAAAAAATAGTCGCCTGAAGTATCGTAGTGTGCCGAACGCGTTCGTTTGCAGCCACTCGACAGCCACTCGTATTGGTAAACTGAGAGTTTCAATATGCGAACTAGTGGCAAAAAATTAAACTACTGGGAGTAGGTCGAGTATCCATATAATCACCAACCTTTAATTAAATGGACACGTTGTGAAAAACGAATGTGCTTAAGTTTGTTTTAGTGCTTTTAAATCGAACATAATAATGAGAGTCATATAATTTAGTTAAATAGTTATAAAAACTTACGCGATGGAATTTTCTCCTAGAAAAAATGAAAGTGAATATAGTGGCCCGCATTAATATACCTTCGGACGCTTTTCTCAAAAACGGAATAACTTTTTTAAAATTGGGCCAAACGGTTTCTTTGAAAAATTAGAAGATCTAGCTTACCAGATGACGCGTAAGAATTTTTTGAAAAAAATACAATTGATCGGAATTGCGAAGAAAAAAGTAAAGATCATTTTTTGCAACTTTTTTATCTGTGCCGGTAATGAAAATTTAAACAAAGCGTTTTGAACATTTCTGAGAGTTATGTACTTCGAAATCGGTTGGTGCAGGAACAAACGACGCGCATCGAAAGAGGTAGATTTATTACGATTACAGGCCAAATGTTGTGAAAAACTGCGATTTTCAACATTTTTACCGTTTGTAGCTCGTAACAACGTTAAGCGATCTTGATGAAAATTTTCACTTTCTACTTTCGTTTTCTGTAGAAAAACATCGATACAAAGTTGTTTTTAATTTTAGCCAAGAAACACCGTTTTTCAGACCACTGTGAGTTGTTAAGATTCTCCGTACACGATCACACGGGAAATATTGTCCGTCTTATCGACTGAAAAATATTCGTGACCGCGGCTCGATCGACGAGAAACAAGCATCCGACTCCCTGGAGTTCGTTTAAGCTGCAAGAAAACTCGGGAGCCGGTGCAGCCGCATGATACTCGGAGATTTATGATCCCGAGATCGAACTTCTTGTGTTTCTTACACCGGCTGTCGTTACCTTGAAATGTCGAACGGCAGGGTAGTCTGAGAACATCGAATGAGGGTTCACGGACAATAGGATTTCGTTGGATTTTTCTGTGACATGTAAGACAACGCTGGAAGCTTCGAGCGTTCGGAACTGTCGTTCTTTTGAAACGTTATCAACGTTCCTATTGCTATGATGGCGGATGACAAACGTTTTGTTAACTTTAATACTCATAATATAAGGTAATTCTTCCGTTAGTAGACACCAAAACAAGTGCTGTAAATCATACTACGAATTGTACGTTTACATTTTAGATACGTAGTATGGAAATTTGAATTTTAGCCAACTACAAATGGTAGAAATGCGTAGATAGACCGAGTGTTTGAGACTGAGGCATGAACGATGGAAGAAAACCGTATGACCAACCAAGATTTTGCATGTGTCGTGAGAATATCTGCCTATTATTAAAGAACGAGAGGTCAGCGTTATGATAGCTCCACGATATATCAAAATTGTAGAATCAATCAGGAATGAAATTAACGCGTTTATTTAGATATCAGGGAAAGCAAATCGACAGAAATACGAGAAGATAAAGATTCGAATCATCGGTTGCGGTTGTACGAAGAAATGTTTAATACAGCGTCAGTGTAAATTATCGGAATATTAAAAAATACTTTCCTTTATATTTCAGGTATGATCTGTACTATGTAATTAGTCTTTGTTTTCCTGCTCGTCCTAACCTTTCGTTTTACAGGCGCGTTGGAACAGAACGAAACATGGAAATGTAAAAGGTGGAAGGCGGAGATGATCCTCGAGAATCGTTAATTATTTCAACGAAATCGATCGAGATACGTCAGATGGAGGAGGAGAAGGTCGTACCTTTGAATATTAATTAGCCGACCCTTTGAATCGATGCTTCCCATTTGAATTTCATGGGGCTACGTTAAATGCCTCGTATTCGTGCCGTGATTTCAACAGAGCCGACGATTTTTATTACGATGATCGGGAAGAAATTACACCGGGACTTATCAACACGTTATTTCCTTCAGGGAAGATTTTATCGTACATTTATCGAGAACACTGAAATTCGTTTAGACGATGAGTAAACATCTCTTTTCCTCGTTATCGCATCTACATCGTCACCAGTGAAGAGAAAAGACCTTTCCTATTTATCTTCTATCTTTTTTCTCTTTTAATCCTTCGCTTTATCCGCGGTTCTCGACTGGCAATCTTTTCCTTGATCGCCTAAAAGCGATTAGAATATTCGCTTCGCCTCTCGTTCGGAAGTTTTCAGTTTAATTAACGGATATGAGATAGCAAATTGTGGACATATTCTATCCGGTATGGAATTATCGACGAAGATGCGATTAACGTGGCAACTCAATTAGAATCTCGATTAGTTTCTCACACCCTGACCGCCTCCCTTTCTCTCTCGCGCTCTAGCATCATCGCTCTCGACCTTGCATCATCACTCTCCACCTTACAGCTCTTCTTTCCCAACGTGCTCCACGTCGTTTAGCTATTTTCCCTAATCCCTCCCTCCCCCCTTGAGTCTGGAATTTTCGGAAATCTATGAAGCTGACAGGTTTGTCGGCGAAATTGATTTTCAAGCGATTCTAGCGAACTGAGAGGAATTTTTCATATTCTCTTGAATAGCTATGTCACCTGCGTTATTTTTGCAATTTGATAATCCCATCGATGCATCGTATCAACCAGTGACAAAAATTCTTTCATTTTGATTTAAATTTAGTACTTAATACGTTATTTATAATATTATAATATTTAAATAGAAATTTTAAAGGTACGCTATAGCGAAATTTAGGAAGGTATATTTAGCCATGACTGAGATACTAAAAATAGTTCGTTTGCTATTTCAACTCGTCGAATTCGTTGAAAGGTACAGTAGTCTCCCCGCATTGCGGCCTTTTACTTTCAGTCGGCCGAACGCGCCGCGTACACGTGTCTTCCAATCGATCCCATGTTTCTCAGCAATCGTGAAACGTAGTTCAATTCCCTACCGAGGAACTTCCTCTATCGTTCTTAGCGTGCTTTTTATTAAGGAAAAAGAAAGAGGAGGATGCTCGAGATGGGACGATCTTGCGTCGATCGATTAACCGCGCGCGTTGCCAAGTTCGATTCAAGTGTTTCGTCGCGAACGCTCGTTCAGGATTTTTATTGGTCGTCGACGATAGTTCGGGAACTTGGAGACAATCCGGTCGAGTACACACGAGATACCGTCTCCGCGCTCGAAATGGCCGGATAATAAGTAATTTCTGATTTACGATCATGACGGCAACTTTTGCTAGAGCGGGCGTGTTATGCAAATCGGACAGTTGTGTACATTGCGTTGAGAAACACCGAAACCCTGACTTAACTCTGTTTGCGAAAGTTTTTTGGAGTTACTGATACTCCGAGCTTGTTTTACTTTCGATTTTACCCGTTTGCGTTACACATTGAAGGGATTTCTTGGGTCGGAAAACGATGATTCCTTTTTCTTCGACCCTGCGAAGGAGGATTTGTCATACACGTGTGAAACCTAAATAGATTATTGATTTTTGATAGAATTGGCGAGCTCGAAGAGTTTGAAAAATTGAAATTTTTTAAAGATTGAAACACTTTGTAAAATAACTAATGCAGCTAAATTTGTCGTAATAAATAATTGTTATAAATAACAAATAACGAAGAAGACAACGAATATGAACAATTATGGCCATAAAAATCAATTGATCGCCGATATATTTGTAAGAAAGCGTATAAAACGAGTTCGTAACCGATTGTAATTTAAGATAAATGGGACGTTCGTTCATTTTTAACTTCCTCTTTACGCCTTCGTATCGATCTTGGTTCGGTTAAGCATGAAATTAGAATGGAACAAGTTGCTTAATCTTCCACTGAGCTTCGCCTATTTATCTAGATATCTAGCAATAATTACCGTTTTCCATGCAATGATTTTAACTAAAATTTACGTACACTGACTACGTAGTAGATTTCAATGTATATAAAAAATGTATAAAAAAGACTGAATAGCGATAAATTATAAAATTTGCCTATATCGTTTTATTTTTCGATATTGTATGGTTCAGTATATATCGTAATACTTATAGCGAATACTACCATAAATCTTTAAATCTGAGTATAATTTCGTTATAAATAATAATTATTTGTTGGGAATGAAACACGAAGAAGAATGAAACTAAGAATGATATAGCGTTTCAGCCGGAAATTACGTAGCTTCACGGAAAAATGACAGGAAGCCAAAATATTTCACGGACATCGGCAGTCAAACTATAGTGAGATCTTTGAGAGCTTGCGACTGAAATAAAATGAGTTAGCTCTCCGCAACGAACCCTACAAAACAAATTACGAACTCGCCGGAAGTTCGACAAAAGTCGAAGATGTTTAAGAATCGGGATGCGAAATCACTCGCCACTTCTTCGGCAACGTTTCATCTTTTGGTAGCGTCAGGAGGCCAACGCCGAATACATAAATACATATATTGTATAAAGCCTCGTTCTTAAACGGTTCTTAAAAAGCGATAATGTTGGTTTCGAATATAGTGAATGTTTGGAGAAATTTTCTACGCTTTTAAGAAAAAAGTATTCTGTTTTTGAAATTTTTAACTACATATTATGCCATGTACCTAATTTATCAAATTATTTTTCAGAAAATCAATTTTACAAGAAAGAAGAGAAGAAATTTTATAATCCAAACTTTTGTAGATTTTTATAGCTAGAAAAGTGATACAATTATGAAAAGTACATTTTTAGAACTTCATTACGTAAGTATGTGATTAACGTTCATATTGGAAGAAACAAATTACGTACTTTCATAGGTTTATTTATAGCAAGAAAATGAGATACATAATAATAAAGTTTAATCTAAACGCATCACTTTTCTGTACTTTTCAATTTTTAGATAGAATTCGGAGCTAATCGATGTGATTTCTGAACAGCTCAAGTATGGACAACTAAGAAAATTAAATTTTCAAACTCACCAGCTACGCCATAGATACATGTAAATAAACATCGATATAATTCGTCCTCCTTTACAATTTTCTGTTGTGATCGACCGTTGCTTTGTATTTTGACTATTATTGACATTCTTCAATGTTGTGGTCTCTTCCTGCGTACGCAATTTGCTCGACGATCAATTATTCGAGCGAATATGTACGCTACGCATCGTTCGACTTGTTGGTTAACCTGATTATGTGCGTACAAATTTTAACGAGTACTTTTTTTAAACCACCGATTCACTAACACGGTTCCACAATTAAACTACGGTTACGGCGAATGCGTATTCTTATAGACAGATCGGGACAAATATATGAATTCCTATGAAAGCATACGTTACAGTCTTTAGATATTTCATTAGTCAAAACCAAAGTCTTGAAAACACGAATCCACCGTAAACCGCTGTAACCTAACCAATATTTTCCGCATTAAATCAACAAATTGTTTCAGATAAGTACGTACATATGTAGTTGTTTAAAAGACAGACAAATCGATTGTTCGGAGCAGTAAAATCAACAGAAAAGAAGCCATATTTACGACACGACACTACTTTCGCGGTACTGCTTCCTTTTGATGATTTTAAGAATCGATACGGTACGTCTCTGCGATCGATACTCCGGTCGATAATGCGCACCTATCGCAGTTGAGCAATTTGAAGCGTGATGCGCGCGCAGAATAGTTTTAACGACTTGAAGTATGGTGCGCGTAACGTGTGATTTCGTGTTTGATTTTTGTGCAATTTTTCAGTGTTTTAATCAATATTATCAAAATCTAAAAGATCTTCTGCAGACTTACGAGGTGCTTATATTCTCCAGTTATTTCATACAGTGAGTAGGAAGTTTTATGTTTAAAAGTTTGGTAATTCAATGTTTGAACGTCGCGTCGTTTCGATTTTAAGCGGTCGCCATATCGTACACGTACAATACTTGCTTGAATTCAAATCAGAGAATCACATTGCAATTCACGCAGAGCAGGACCTTCGAGTCCTTCGACAGAGGAATAAATCTATCATGAACAAATGGAAAAGACAATACTTCTTGCATACTCTCTCTACATCTAATCATTATCTTTGACAATAGGTTTAGGTTACACTATGCTCGAGACACTGACAAAGAATAGAAGGCAATAGTGAGACTAGTCATTCAAATTTACGCGAAACAAGGTTATTGGAATTTAGGCGAGCTCTTTGGCATAGGACTTGCTGTATTTTAACATAATGCGACGAGCGAAATTTTACGAAACTATGAAAAGGTAGTTGGATGGTAGTTGGAAAATTTGGGAACTTTACAAATTGAAAATGCCAACGATAAATATGTCCAAAATGAGTTATAGTAGTTAGAAAAAGATGATATGATTTTGATGATACGCTATCGTAATTTTTAACGAAAAGGAAGCATTGTTCGCGATATCGAATGGTTTGACGACGATAGTTCCTTTTTTTACAAGAATAGCGAATATCTCATAATGACAGTTAATCGTGGAAAAATTAAGCGAGAAGAATTATTGGTTTTTGGTGACACTGTTAACGATAAGGAAAATCTTACGATGATTTTCGCGGATTTGCAACAGCGTGAAGTTCATTATAACTCCCTTTGTGGCTAGAAGATCTCGAGCGGTTAGACGCGGAAAATTATGCTTTGAGTGTTGAGACGTTAAATGGACACGCGATTCTTCCTTTGCATTCTCTTCTTGCAGGAAATCGACTTTGACAGAGAGAAATATGTTTTGAAACACGAATAGCATAAACGATGGCAAACTCCATAGATCCAAATTAAATATCGAGAAGAAATTTCTAATGCTATTATTCCTATCAATATTTATATGAAAATGAGTGAAATTTTTTTTATAAATCTCCCCTACAGTTTGAGTCTTAGGAATTACATAATTTCGTAGAAATCTTCGTTGTTAGATTACTTTTTCCTACTAGAAAAACGAAATTTATGTTCCATTATCAGTGCTGAAAGTATTTCGGACAACAGTGTGTCTATTACTAGAACCAAGTCTTCGTCTGAACGAAATCTTTTATCGTCATGTCGGAAACTCTGAAGAAGTTGCTTCTTCGAAACCGAGTTATACAAGTTCATCATAGGCGTTCACGATGAAAACGTTTGACAATCGCAAAAGGTTTGGTCATTTCTAATCCAGTTTATTTGTTTCCTTCGCTCTTCCTATAGATGTTTTTCGCTATTATCGCGATGACGCGAAGTATCATCGCCACTCCATGCCGATAAAAAGGAGGAGAAGGCAATACTTATTGGACAAATTCGTTGAAGGCTGGTACGTTTAAATAACACGGTCGTAACCAATATCGCGAACATAGAAATGAAACGTCGTAATGGAAAGTGTGTGGAGGAAGTGAAGGAACTTTCGACTCTCGTACGACTGTCGTGTTTGTAAAGCAAAGCTTTACAGAGTGTACATCGTGGCGTCAGCGTGGCTAAATGGCTGCGATTTCTCTGAAGTTGAAGGAACGCGTGTAGAGGTAGAATATATGAAAGCGCGTGTGAAATAAAACGTGTTGTATTAGAACATGGCACATCGTATTCTAAAACAGATTTTCAAATATTTTATTTACCAGTAATCCTGTTATCGTTGTAACTGAACCAAAAAACCCTTTGTATTCTATAGCTCTATAAAATGATAAATTGCTCGAAGCAATTAGAAGATCGTTTTGGCTGTCTCTTTGATTCTTATATTTACTTCTTACGTCCGTACATCTTTTTTAATTATCATTTTTAAATCGTCATACTATCGAACCTATAGAACTTGTCCATTTCTGATCACAGTAGATCCATTCATAGATGAGATCCTTTAATTATGTTTCTTATCTTCGTTCTTTGCGTAGAATTGCCTTCGAATCTTGCTACTTCCCGGTCTCGAGCTGTACGCCACTACGATGATCGTGGCGTAGCTCGCATGCGGGTGCATGTGCCGGTGGATGGTAACGCTTGCGCAGTGACGGCGCGTCGCCAGACAGCTCGCCGCTACGGGTGCATCTCGCGGCAGTTCACAGTCGTCTTCTAAAGCAAGCTCATTAGTCGCTCAGCATTCGGCCGGGACACCTTTCTGTGGATCACGCTACACACGTTCGAACATCTCGTGTCCCGTTCCATTCGATATTCCACCTTTATCTCCTCCGTAAAAACTTCTCCCTCCATCCATCTTTCTCTTATCTCGCCTTCCGCTCCTAATCAGAGGCTATCGATCAACTACCAGAACAAAGTTTTCATCGAACAAGTTAAGAAATAAACATCTTCCGCCGCGCTCGATATCGCACAGTCTTTCCGCGAGGGGATGCAACGAAGCTCGATAGGCTCTCGTACACGTGCTAGTTGACCATCTCTTACTTCTTCCATCAAAATATTTTTAAATACTCGCGATTCATCGTCCCCGCGCGTTTCCTTCGGTTATGACATCCGTCCGGTTCCAGTGAATCTCTTGGAACAGTCTGCGAGTCTCTTATCCAACGACGTCTCGATGATCGAGTGTCGCATAACATCGATATTCTTCGAACGGATAAGTCGAACGTAAGGAAACACCAACTACGGCATTGTGAAAATCGATCGGAAGAGGACGATACAGAGGAAAGGGAGGCGCAGATCCAGGTACACGGATCGATCAGGTGAACGGGCTGTACGTAATCGAGGGTGAAGACGGAACTCGGGCGAGCCGAGGTCGTCGACACCGCGACGCGACATCGACGGTGCAGAATATCAAGGGAAATATAACGAGAACAGTATCGAGAGAGCACAACTCGGCCGATGGTCGAAACAACGTCGACTCAACGGTTCACTATCAAGTTACCCATGCTGCAACCACCGTCTCCTCTCTTGGAGATGGCATCGCTACGTCTGCCGGACTCCGAGGAGTTTGACGTTGATACGCGTCGTAGAAGTAACAATGGAAACGTCCCGCCTACCACCGTTTCGGCCATTCCACAGACTACGGGTACCCTCTTGCAGATGAGGAACGATCTTGGCGATTATCTCAATAACTTGATCGCGGAGGCTATCACGACCAATCCAAGGACATCGATGGAGGAGCAGGGTGGACTTTTGAACGCCAGCAAGACGGCGAACCTCTCGACCGCTGAACAAATTCCCGATCGGCTGTACAGGCACAGCATGGCCATGTCGGCGGTTTACTGTGTCGCTTACGTTCTGGTCTTTGTCGTTGGTCTGATCGGGAACAGTTTCGTTATAGCCGTGGTGTATCGGTCACCGCGGATGCGGACTGTAACCAATTTCTTCATCGTCAATCTCGCGGTCGCCGATGTCCTCGTCATAGTCTTCTGCCTGCCTGCTACCCTGATGAGCAACATCTTTGTCCGTGAGTACCAGAATGTTACAGTATTCATTTACATTGCAATGTCGTTCTGTTGCTTTATATTTTAGGAGAAGAGTTTTAAATTATTAGATCGGGAATTTAAAGTTTACGTAGAATGATTCGCGAGTGCGAAGAAATATTTTATGGGGATATATTATATTATATTGGACTAGTGAAATCGCTGGCTTTCCAAGGGCGTTTAAAATCTATTCTATACATAGGATTATTAATATTGAGAAATCCGAAATATACAGAAGAATCTCAGTTATTAGAACACCGATTAAGGAAGCGATCGATTATCGAAACATCGATTAATAGAGAATTCGATGGTCACACGTGAGAAACATAAAAATAGAGGAATAGAAACTGAGAAAAGTTCTTACATACCTACCCGAAATCTGTTAATATTCATAAAACATGTAAATTATACGATTAGCGTATATCACGATTGGTTCGAATAATTAAGGTTCCACGTTAATATAAAAGCTCGAAATTATTCGTCTAATCAATTAGGATCTCCGATAGCAAAAGATTCTATACCAATATTCTTCCTAATCCGCTTGACACCACCACTCGAATTTCGAAAAATCGACCAATCGCAACTTCTTATCTATTATAGCGCAAAATTTTCTCCATAAACATTATTCGGTACTTACAAATCACCATTCACTACTCTCTTAAACGATAAACGGTAAATCGTAAACGTAAAAGCGGATTTTTGTTACATTTACGATTCTTTGTACGATTGCGTACACACGAATCTAATACGGGCAACGATATCGTATAACAAACGGAGAAACTCTGCTACCGATTTCGAGTATTGATCATGCGTGATTGAGCGAAGCGGTGGGAGAGAAAACGTAAAAATTAGATCGAAGGCGATTAAAGGGGAGGCAAGGTGCGATTCGTTCGGCGTCGATTTGTCGTTGCAGGGGTCTCCACTCTCGGGATCGAGCTCGTGGGGGTCACGGGGGTGGAAGCGTGCTCGGCGGGGTTCCCTTGCCAGTACGGAATCGATCCCTCCGTGATCCTCTCGAGCGGGCCATGTTCACGCTCGATGCACCGAGCGTATCGCGATTCTGATTTCACACAAGGGCCGACAGCTTCATCTCGAGTAACTGCGAATAAATTATTCTATAATGGAATCGCGTGAAACTTACCCCTTCCATAGCTCGAAGAAAAGCTCGTGAATTCTTTTCAATTTCCCGTGCGCTTCATCCTGATCCCCACCGGGTTTATTTTCGAAAGAAAGTTTAATCTCTCGCAGGCTTGCGCTCGCGGAGACGATGGATTCAGCGATCTATTTATCGCACTTTTGCGTGAAATATACTTTTAACGATTCAATAACTTAATGCAACGTTTTGTTCGATTTGCGTTCAAAACGTTTCAACCATTTTGCATTCAAATCGTTATAGTGGAAATATAACATAGGGACTCTGTCGAGCTGTTTGTGTATGAACGCGGCAGAAAGCCAAATCTTTTCAATTTCTTGCTCGCTGGATCACGATCATAGCCAAATTTATGTCCAAGAAAGGCTTAATTCCTCTGTAGACTTGTGCTCGCGCGCTCCATCGATTTAACGACGATTAATTAAACGGTCAGTTAATGCTGATTCGAAGGAAGAGATAACGAGCAGTAAATATAATTTCGTCGAGGGTAGATCGTCCGATTAATTAGAGATTGTTACGTGCGTGTATCCTGTGTAACGTCCATCTAATTACAGTTGTTTAAACCGGATCGAAGGGCGACCATAGATGTAAAGGGGTCGTCTCTACGATTCTGCGCGTCTTCGAAGGTATGTGTCGCGAATGCGAAGCAGGAACGCGCGCGGATAAAATATTCCAGCGAGATTTGCCAAGATCCACCGAGGGATCCTTCGCATCGATCGTTTGTTTTCACCGAGCGGGGACCGTTACTGCCTTCTATCCACTTTATTATCCACGTTAGGGCCGTAATGCTGTCGCTGGTAACTTTAAAGGTTATTGAAACCTAATAAGATCATCGTCGTTTCCCGTTTTAGCGGAATATATCTTATTCTGAATCGAAGTATTTGCTACCGATAATTCCTTCCTCATCAGATGTTTGTTTTATCGTCATCTTTACCTCCGCTTCCTCGCGTTTGAGTATTATACCTTTTATCAATAGAAAATATTCTGCAACAAATATTATGCAGAAGATACCCATGCTTTTTCGATCGTAACGATTAAAACGTGGTAGAGGATCGGTCGTGCTTTTGCATCGTTCGATCGATCGTATTTTTCCATCGTCAGGAGGAATTAATAGTTTTTTTACTTTCGTATGAGCAAGAAATTTCTATATTCCTTAGCGATTCTATTTCCTTCCGAATCAAATAATTCGTTTTTCGTTCAGTAGCTTTTCAGCGAGTAAATTGGCAGAAAAGAGTTCCGTTCGAGGGACGACGATCGGTTCATCTGGTCTCGAATCGCAAAGGTCGCGATAATTACGATAGAGACGGTATTCGGCCGTGAGCCTCCAGAGCAGCCAATTGTCAGCGTGTCGCATTGTCGCACGACTAACGACGTCATTAGCACGCACTCGCGCGGCCAACATGCCTCGCTAGTTTGTTTTCTCCGAGGAATTCAAGTGTTTCCTACGGAGTACCCGACTTGTTCACCGTGTAAACTATTTGCACTACAATTCCTGGATTTTATCTAGTAAACTCATCTTTTGTCGTCGTTTTGTGATGTCGAAATTATTCACAATTTTCGATCAGTCCTTATTCTACAAATAATTGTAATCTAATTATAAATTCACCATCCACTAAATAAGATTCAAAAATGGAAATCTATTGAGATATATATTATCGATTGAATTTACTGAATCCAATTTTCTAGATAACCATCCCTCTAAACGCTTATTTAATAATTTAAACGTTTAGTCGGACAAATGTATGACAGATTTCCTTATCCATTATACAAGTACACACCAACAGCTTCGGTGCAACATTTAACATGCAATTTTAAACATAGTTATTTACTTGGGCAATATAGAATAATATGGTTCTTTCCTCGCGCTGTAAAATGCAAAATGAGTTAAGTCATCGATTTTACTTGACGTTCGAGTTCAAGGCGATACGTCGCTTCTAACTTCTCGAACATAGATTTAATCCAAGAATTTTCATTCCAGCTTTTATCAGAGGAAAGTACTTTTAAACTTTATTCAATTTTTCCCCTTATCCCCTTTTTGGATCGAACGCGACATTTGCAACGTTAAACTTTGAAAATCCAGTGAAGACTGATCTACGATGTGGATATTAAGATACCAATGTCAAGAGTTACAAGTGTAAATAACCAAACAAATATTTTTTTTAAATTAGATAAAACGTTCGAGAAAATATATCGTAGACGCAAACTTGGTTAGCCATCGATCGCCTTATACACCGTTCGCTCGATTTTATTTATGCGATTTAAAGTAGAATCGTTGTTGCCAGTCTTGTTCATGTAAAATTCTTCTCATTTTACATAGGAATTTAATGTTCGATTAAAAAGTAAAACAGAGCAGTTAATCGTTAAATAATTGTTTCAAAACTTGTATGACATTGCGAGATTGACAAGTATCGATTAAGTACCAGAAGAGGAAGCTGCACCGTTTGATCAGAGGGTACCGTTTCCTTCCGAAAATATCGTCTACACGAAATGAGTGAATTCTTCTAGATCCCTTTGTTTACTCTCCTAAAAGAAACCTAGAGACTATAACGAAATTGAACTCGTGTTCGAGGTGGTGCTTTTGCCGTGGGTGGTGGTAAAGAGCTTTCTCTTTCTCCCTTGTGAAATGATTGCTCCATGGCAGGAAGAAGTTTCGTCCCCGTGAAATTGTCCGCGCTGTTTCTCCTGCATCTTTGCTCTGTAATTTATTGTCGGGGACTGTGGTCCGGATGGTGTTTATTTAGTAAAAATGTTTGTCGATTTCAGTGTGCGTGACATAAGAGATTAGGGTAAGAGTTAGTAAGTTCGACTTATGAAAACAAATATGTATTACTTATAATTCTTCCGAGCCACTCAACTAGACTTGTCAAGTAGGCTTCGTAAACATCCTATAAATTTGCGGATTTTTATGCAAATACATATTTTTCACATTACATACATATGTTTCCCATATCTTACATAAACGACGTCGATTCAGCTGTTCGAATATCATTGCTAAATGTCGAAGATGATTGCTATAAGAAATTGAATTCGCCGAAACCATGAAGCACATATTTGATTCTTTCAGCAAACCGATAAGAGAGGAATTTAATTGTATTCTGAAGAAAGCTCTCGATTGCAATATGATATCGAAAATTTCAGAAATTTCGTATGATAGAACCATACGAGGACTAGAAGAAACCCCAATTACATCTTGCGACATTGAACAATCTATTTCTGCTTCTAAATTAGACAAACGATACCGATTTACTAACCTTGAAAAAACTACTGTTACTTACTGTAACGCAAATTATAATAATTAGATGTAGATAATAATATGATTTATATTCCGTAATTTTTATATATGTATCGTGTGTATGTATTTTACGTAATTTGCCATATATCTTACACGATATGACATATTTCCTGTGTACTTGAATATTGGAATATTTTTACGCGTTTTAGCTGCATAAAAATCCGCAGTCTACCCATAAAAAACAGACGTACAAAGTTTTCATCATTCAAGTCAAGAGTGGCAATAAAAGTGAGCTCGTTTAATTCAGCACGATCGTCGGCAAACAGTCGTTTTTCGAAACGTTCTTCAAACACCCGAAAGAAGGTAGCTAGAACTTCTCTAGTAACTGGTCTCGAAAGCTCGCATTGCCGAAATGGTGCGCGAAACGCAATTTCAAAGGTCGAGTTCGTGGTTGGCGGTTTAGAAAACTATGCAAATCCGCGGAAGCTCGTTATAATTACGTTGTAACCGTAATTCGAAAGCGGCTCTTAACATTAGAGGTTAAATGGGAAACGAGACGGGTGGATGTAATCGCGTACGATTACGTTAATAGCGATATCGGTCAACTGTTGCCTTTGACTGGTAATCAGTGCATAATAACGCGATGAATCTCGTCTATAAAACGGGCAAGTTCTCGTTGAGTGACGAATTTTCGCGGTTGGTCGGAACGATTATTGGCAAGGAAAATACTGTAAGGTACGAAAAATAAGATACAATTGTCGAGTATTTATGGTCACTTTAAGTAAAAAATTATTGAATACGCAGATGATACGTGTATCTTGCTGTTTAATATTAAAACTATTGATTCGTCAATATTATGTCAATTCCTAAATATCGATAAAGATTTTCCACGCAGAAACGGCCATAATTTTAGCATCTGCCTAATAAAATCGATATGCTACAGATTAACATCATTCGCATGCATCTTTTTATTAAAATACTGCGAAGGTATCTTGCTTGGAGTATGCGGCTCAAAAGTATTTCAATATCTCCCGTCCTTCAACATTACAGTATTTGCCAAACACATAACCGGAGACGAACTCTCATCACGGATATCTCTAAAGATCCCAATCCAAGGACACTCGTCGTGGTCCAGAAATTTCGTTTCATAGAACCAAAATGCCGACGGAGGCAAGAAATTGAAATATTGGGGATGTTCGAACGATATTTCGAGAAATCTATAAACACGAATCGATAGAGCCGCACGATAAATAGAACAGACACGAATAAATTCTTCTTTTTTTTCTAAATCAATCGCCGAGCTTTTTCAATTTTAGTAAAAAAGATTCTTTCGGATTTACATGAAATTTAAAATGTGTTTTCTATCAACTCGGAAATAGCAAATTAAAGCAACATATTGGAACATTTTTGGAAAAAAGAACTTTGGCAACGTTTTCGTTAATTCATGACCAGCGGTTCAATTAATGTGGCTGTTCGCTTCAAAAGACCCTCTGAACTCTGAACACACATACATTGACGCATCGGGAATGCCAATGCACGGCTAAGCGGTCCCGAACGGCGAAATCAGCCGCGCCGTGTTCCGATGATCGACTCTGTGCGCAGGTAATTCGATTTGCCGTGTCGTTAGTCTAGAATCCCGAGACCGCTGCCAATTTCCATTTCAAAGCGAACGCTAGTGTGCCCGTGTACCTGCATACCTACATACGTATATTCAGCCGGAGCCGTGGAAAATGCGGACGCGCCGTTTTCGAGGCTGAACGATCACGCCGTCCATCGAGACGGATAACTCGTAAAATCGCTTCTCACGCTATCCTTTTCTTTGGTCTTCGCACGTTTTGCCTCTACAAATGATAAAATAATCGGCAATTCTGTTATTTTACTCATATCAATTTTATATCTTTATTTTAAACTCGTTATATGGTATTTATGTTTGGATTTTTTAGTAATATTCGGTTTAAACAACTAGGTATATAATATTTTAATAGACGATCTCGTTTATCTTCGTGAATTCGTTAAGAGGACTTTATCGGGAATTTCAACGACTTCCTTTCGCCGAATGTTACGTGATTTAATACGCAATTCCGCAAAAAATATGTAGATTTGTACGATACATATTTCTGTGGAGACAGATACTGTATGAAAATTATTTGTTAACATATAGTATCGTAGATAATGAAAATTGGATTCGCTCGTGTTAAAAATTGATCGATAGATAGATAAAAATTGAAGAGCGTCGAATCTCTTCAATTCTTCTTGTGTATACTTATCGGTACCTGGTGCTTCAAGCCCAGTTTTATCGAAGTAGCACTTGTCCAGATCATGACCTTCTCTTTTGTTCGATTCAGGGCAATGCTCGAGTACAAGTATTATCTTATTTCGATAGCTTAATCGTCCACGCCTCGAAAAATCAAACAAAGAGTCAACCCAATTAAGTAGCTGCACGAACGTGAGACTATCACGATCACCTACGTATGATTTATCTTCGTTAAAATCAATTATAATCGATTGAACCACGTCGTACGATGTAAGATTCGTGTCAAATGCCAAGGAAGTGAAGAATTCAAGAAAGACGAATTAGATTAGGTATGTTTGATCAATTTTTCCTAGTTTTAGTTTTTATTCGTAATTTATTTATAATTATGTTTTGTTTAGGCTCCGCACTAGCAACTTGCGATCTACGTTTCATTTACACACCATTGCCAAATACTACTATTTATTTATAGATATTTTAATTTTCCTATTAACTTGCATTATTTTCTATCAAAAGATGTTCTATTTATATTTATCAAATTCGCGTAAACAAAATTCTACAGATATTTTCATTCACTGACGCGTATTTGTAAACTAAATCTTGATTTAGTTTGGTCGGAAAGGAATTGGCGAGAAACGGTAAAACTAATTGAAAGCAAAACAGTTGTTTATTAATTAAAGTCACTTTTATGGACCATTATCGCTTATCTTCCGGTCTTACCGGTAGGAAGTTCAAATAGAAATGTCGGATATCTACAAGATTATCCGTAAACCCTGGATTGTATTTAAATATCGTCTTCCTAATCGAGAATCTAAACATTCCACTGTGAGATTTCTATCTATAATTGATCCAGCGGCGCTGATAATGGATAACGATGAACTTTTCCGATTCAGGCGGAAAAAAGGAGCTGTAGTAGGGGGTAAAGAATTAGAACGTTCATAGTAGAGGATCGCAGTAGGACGTCCTTCTAACGCGTTATAATACCTTCTACCCTACGAAGGAAAACGAAAAGATAAAAGAAGGTAATAAAATTTTCTCTCCGTAACTTGTCGATTTAACAATAACGAGTAACGAAGTTCCAACAGTGAGTAGTGTTTTAATAAAAATCTGAAGCTGAAATCGAATCATTAAGGCTAGCTGCAAATGTTCTTCGGAAACGTTCCTCCATCGTGACGACTCTTTCAGAGTTACAAATTGTTTTGATAAAATGCAGTGGATAAAATTTCCCCGGAAATCGATTTGATCGTTAATCAAGGCCGTTTTTGTAGCTCTATAGAAAAGGACGGTCCTCCCTTGGGCAATCACACGTGCTTCTGTGGATATTCTTAAACTTTACCTTAGCTGACCACCGCGTAAATCACAAAAACCGGAAATTCGTTCGGTGTAATTTTCCCGGTGTAAAATTCTATCACGAACGTTCGAACGCATAGGCATCTTGCCTATTTTTTGGTTGGCTATTATTTTTTCATAGTTTTCGAATCTACACGCCGCTAATATAATTTTTCAAGCAAAGCATATAAAGATATTCCGCGATAATCCAGTCTCCGATTGTTTACGATTAGAAGAAAAAAAGGTTTTGGTCTTTGATCATCCCGTCTTTCTTCTGTCTGTGATTTTTCATTAATCTTGCTCGACTATAGAGGATTCACCGGCTGTTTCGAGCAACTGTTACAAGTAGAGAAACTTCCTTGTTTCGTCTGTCAAACGTTGTTTCCCATTTCGAGAAATATTCTTTCGAGCCCAACTCCGCTCGTTTCCGGGGCTAAAGGGGAACAAAAACGACGAGAGGGAAAGAAGAGGGAAAGGAAAAGAAGCAAAAGAACGAGTCAGATTAATCGTTACGATCGATGCACCGATAATTAGGTCGTGCATTTGGCTAAACGCGGACAAGTCGAGAGAAATGGAGCTGCGAATGATTATGCGATGGGTGCTCTGGCAACAGGATTGCATAGGGATATATGTATAAGGTGTTCAAGTTTTAACCGATTAATTAAAAATAATTGACATGCCTTTGATCGTTTCTCGAGCGATAGATGTATAAAATCACGATATTTTAATTTTGAAAATATATAATCGCAACATAGAAGAGGGGAAAGCACGAGCAATACGAATAAATTTTAATCACGTAGATCGAGATTAACAGTAAAATGCATCGACCGTAAAGGAAATAAATTTATCTAGTTATTGTGAAAATAATTAAAGAAATAATATTTCTACTCTCTTGCTGCGTCGCAAAAAACAAAAGCATGTATTTAGCTATTTATATTTAAGAAATCAGAATTTTCATTGATGGTTCCGTGCCACGGAACCAGTTTGTTAGACTGCGACTTTCTAACTCTACTTTGCACGTTCTACGAAAGTGCTTTATGAATTTATGGCCCGTGGAACCATTTGTAAGATGCATGTGAAATTTTCGTGCGTGCCATCCGAGATAATAGTTCAGAGTGATTTATTACACGGGTGTATAACTTCAACAAATAATATATCGTGCCTCTTATTTATTTCCAACTACAACTAGTGACACGTACTAAATACGATGAATGTTTTATTTGAAAAAGACGATGTTTCAAAAACGAGCCTGTATATGCATACACGTGTATATCTTAATATTACACGACGCGTAAAATAACTAAATGAGGAAGGGTGGAAAGAACAGAGCGTGGGGTGGAGAGCTCGTACAGCCGCGGTCGTGCACGGCAGACTGCAAGCCATGGGTCGTAGATAGCGAGACGCCACCCGAGTTCAACGTGTATACATACGCCCCCGCACACGCAGACAGGAGCGGGTGTATCGAGTGCGCTGGCTGCACGGGGTGAACGTCCCGAGGTGACCGCGTCCCTGCACCCGCCAACCTGCGCTACTTCTCAGAGTCTCCTTCGGAAATTGGGGCTCGGTTCCACTATGCCACTTTCCCGTACTCCCCTCGCACTAGTTACTCACCAGTTACTTTCAATATGATAGAACGTCGATTGTCTCAATTTTACTGCACTTTATATCATTCGGAATTTGTTTGGAATTATCCGATGGCACGGGAAATTGTTATCGATAACTACTTATATTTCTCTATTACTTAATTTACATCGTTTCTTGTTTTTCCGAACGATGGACTTATTCACAGTTTATCATCGGCGCTGTATCGTACATTTAATTGCACTTACGTGTATTGCTTCCAAGGAGTTGAAGTTGATATTTAAGATTTTTAATAGTTGACGTGTCTGTGTGATTTTTTATTCAAACACGGGATCGCAGAGGGCAATTGATTTTAGCAATCTTTTGACATTTTACGATGCGAAATTTGGCGAAACTTCGTTCAAAGTTGTAACTGCTCTCATTACTACAACGAAGCAAAGGTTAATTGGATACAGATATTTCGAAAAGTAATATCATAAGTCATCCGAAGGGTAGAAATTATCTACGTAGCGTCGTTTCGCAAAATTTGCAGAAATAGGGCAATATATTAAAATATCGCTCATGGAACAACTAAATACCATCTGAATGTCAAGTACTCGTGTTACGATCTTATCACGCTTTCATGAAAATTCAAGGAGTTCGCTTTGAATTAACGAACAAATCATTCTATCCGCGTAATTGATTCTTTTGTGAGAAGATTTACGATAATAGCACCCTCTTAGGCATTTCTTTAGCAAGATACCATTTTTAAGAACAAAAGGAATTGAAAGAATCGATCAGTCTGAACAAATAGTATTAGTATCTTTTCTGGGCTAGCTGTATTTCTTTTCGTATTACGCATTTCTCTCATTTATTTTCTGTATATTGCAATTCTCACTTCATTTCAAAACTTTTTCGTAAGAACTCTTTAAACCTCCATAATCCGATCTACGGTAAAATATACAAAAAGCGACGACGCGAAGTTTATACGAATCTTTGCCAAATTCGTTGTACGTTTTTAAAAGTTGGGCTGTTAAACCGGAAGTGTAGTAGAGACTTGTGACGCGAAGGATATCTGGGTCCTTGTGTCAAAAGTTTCTACATGGAAATAAATCGAAACAAACGCTCGTTGATTTCGCATTTCTCGCGTGATATTCGAAACGAACAGAAAGGCTCGTTAGGAGGGTGACCTCCGTTGTCCGTGACAGCGTTTCTTTAACAAAAGCTGCCTTAAAGAGCCGTCACACGAATTACCAGGCCATTGTTCGCGTCATTCGCGTTGTTCGCAAACGAACCGAGCAATTTCCAATTAACCCGATCCGTACTTTGCTCCTTTCGGCTCTAATGAACATCGTTCGTATCGATAACCCTTAAAAAACTGATTGAAAGCTGATAATTCCGGTGCATCGCCTGTATGTCAACGATGAACAAAAATAAAAGGGGAAAAAGATTAACCAATTTCATTTCGGTGACTTTAATCACCGCTGGACATCGCGATCTTACACAAAAGCTTCTGTGTTTATTGGAAGTCGCTGATTCCACGAAACTAAAGACACAGGAAGGTTTCGTACGGTTTTTGTGTTCCCAAGCTTCTTATTTTCACCCCTTTTCTTTCTCGAGTAATTAATTGGTTTTGTTTCGACGTTAAATAGCGCGACACCAAGCCTGATGCATCGTTCGAAGAAAAAGTATTTCAAGTAATTATCAGGTATATCCACGCTCGTGAGTATTCGCAAATTGAAAAGAAAGGCTTTCCATCGGACCATAGTCCGCCCAGTCAAAATTCCGTGATAAATCATCGACCCTGACACATATTATCGCGGTCCGTGCAGGGGAATACGTGGCAGCTCACACGAACGGACACGGTCATGGGTGCATTGGAACAGGTTCGCGACGCACATGCTCCGTGTACACATCTATCACACGTACGTACGTACCTATGTATGCATGTATATACGTACGCATGAAATACGAACAAACCGAGAGCACGCGTGTGCCGCTCGAACGTGTCTATTCAGTCTGCCTTTGTCATGGCGTTGCTAACCGTCACATGCTCCGTGTACGCTTAATTACACGTTATTACGCTTCACGGAACGTATCGTTCAGTTTTCCCTTGGCTAGATCCAGCAGAGAGCTATGTCACCGTTCGAACGAGCGCTCTGCGTGCAGCAACACTCGCAATAATCCCGATTCCACCGGTGCAACTGGCGGTAATGCGTCGAGAATAGGAAGCACATTGCTGTTCCTGGCAGTTCAAGTACGCTGGTTCTACTGCTCGTTGCCCGATATATCTTCGACCTCTGCTACTCGTCGCTTAGCGTTCGCTAATTCGCCAATTCAATTGAAAACGAGCAACTGATTATCTTTGATCCGGACGAGGAATCTTAGTTAGCGAGTTTAGACTTTCGGCTTGAGTAAAAATAAATGTGCTTTTTACGAGGAATTGGTTGAGTTTAATTTTTGGAAAATTTTCAGACGGTATAAACGTGATTAGTAGACTTATCGATCGTGTACTAGGTAAAATTAATCTGTAAATATGCAGAATCGAAAATAAAATAAACAAAAGAATAAACAGTGCAATAAAATAAACCTAAAGATTCGTCTAAAGACCATTTCTCTTCATATACTTATTCTTTGCATATACATATTACCAACATACGTTGGAAAAATTAAATAAAAACGAATATGCATATATTTCTCTCTATATAGGGTCCAACATAGCTACTTCTGAATACATATTTCACAATGAACAACTCGTTATACGTAACAATTTGTCTCTACATCCTTTTAACCTGAATTTTTAGGAAACCAGTAACTTCGTTAAAAAGGAGCTCAAGACCTTGGAAGCTCAGGGATTACAACTTTAAAGTAATCAAATAAAGTTATCTTTCCATTGCTACGTGAAAAGAGATCCGTGTTTTAACTTCGCGAATGTTTCAACTATTTTGAAATAAAACGAAGTAAAATATTGTAAAACTTGATCGATGGCGGATTAATCAAATCACGAGTTTCTTTATTTATATTTCTACTAGAAAAATATAAAAACGAGCATTCTTTCCTTTCGTTGTCTCGAATAGTTGCTTTAACGGTAGAACTACCAGAATGGCCAAAATCATCAATTTGTAAATCTTTGTAGAAATTTTGTAAGGTCCAGTTTTGGGGATGACTTTTCATGAAATATACGAACAAAAGCTCACTCTTCTCCTTGAATCATATAACTTTTCGTATTCCGTCTATTGTGAATGCTTTGGTAAAAACGTTATTCGTCGATAGTTCTAGTGTAAAATTCGGCCATCCGTAATTCTAACGTTCGATTCGATCGTCGACTAAAGAGGAATCGACGCACGAGGGTCTCGAGACGACGAAATGGCGCTGAAATGTTTCTTCAGCTGAAACGCCAGAATCGTATACACAATTGGCATCGTATTGCGTCAATGAACGCGCGTGTGTTCTCGAGTACACGGCCGAATAATTGAAATATCGTTACTGCCACAATAGGCTTTGCTACTCAAGAAAGGTAGACCCCATCGACGCCGGCTCTTGTCTTAGACAGAATTATTCTTCTTTATAGCGGAAGGTAAATTCTATAGGAAATTATATTATATATGGACAGCAACGATTTGTGACAAAATTTTGCTACTAAAAAATTTGGAAAACCTATTTGAGGAATTGTATCTATTACTAATAAATCGAGTAATTTTCTTCGAACTTGACACAGCGCGTGTTCTTGGACGCGCTGCAAGTTTTTAAACTCTTTTCACTCGGCTTTGCCTCTAGAGATCGAAATTTATAATGTAGCTCCAAAGTTTTCCTCGTCGCATACTGATTACTTTTACAAAGATTTACTATTACGTGTACGCATCTTATCTGACTACACACTTGTGTATACATGATTTTTTCCGAAGATTTTAAAATTCTTTCTACACGGTATAATTCAATTGCACGTTCAAGAGCTCTAGAACGGTATATCCATATATTTCATAATCTGAAATTTTTTAGAATCAAAGAACGTTTATTTAACGAAAAAAGTTACGAAGTACGATAAAACTTGGGTTATCTTAGCTAATCGGGCGAAATTGGGATTCGAATAAAGGAATTCTCGAATTATAGAACTTCATGTTCGTCTTCGTATATCTATACAAGAATATAAATATTAATAGCAGCAGCCACGAATAATGAAATTCGATATGATTCAGTTAAGGATTTATGTGTTCCAAATCTTTTTAGCAGCTAAAGTTTCGTGCCTCGTACCATCACAGCCTTATTTTTGAAGCTTTAAATACTTCAAAATGTGAACAATTTCATCGTTACATTCATGTTCTAACTCGTTATTGAAAACACAGATAACACCAGTATTATAATCAATCAAGGAAGTCACATTGAAACCGTCCTATCATATCGGCGTTAGCACAATCATCGCATCCTGTTACGTACTCGCAATTACCGCATCCTGGTATATTTATCTTACATCTGTCCTAATATTACCTTCGACTTCTTCATGTATAGTATCTTTGCTCAACGTCCATCCAAGCATGTGTCACCATGTAACTGCTCACGAAGATGCATTAGCTTTTCACCAGTAGTATCCTTTATCGCAAAAAAACTTTTTGCAGATAATTGTACTATTTATATGCAAAACGCACTGAAATAACGGAACGTCTAGATAATAGAGAATTCGCATGACGAGGGCTCGACTGGTTTGACAAAATTTATTGGAA
Source organism: Bombus sibiricus (assembly GCA_014737505.1). Taxonomy (NCBI): domain Eukaryota; kingdom Metazoa; phylum Arthropoda; class Insecta; order Hymenoptera; family Apidae; genus Bombus; species Bombus sibiricus. The sequence continues at coordinate 97,200 of JACXIM010000132.1, read as the reverse complement.
CAATTAAATCAACGTATCGTTGATTCGTTCGTCTAAATCTCTAATTCGCCAATGTGACATGCCTGTAGATGGCTACAAGAATTGGAAAGTCGAACTTAAATTATAGGTATGCACGATGGCTGCCTCTGCGAATGAATTAATTAATCGGCATCCTTCGCCCTGCCTTCGCTCCGTTTCATCCGAAACAGATTCATCCGGCTTCGAAATGAAAAGCCGAGGCGCTCGATTATCCATACATTATTCCACGCACCGGTGAGGCGCGGCGTAATATCTTGGCCGGTTGCCGGCCGCAAAAACCCGGACGGCCGAAGCGGGGTGAGCTCGTGTTGATTTAACCTTGACACGAGTCGCGGCAAAAATCAAGCGCGCCGAGTGGATCGTTAAAAGACAGGCGGTAGATGTGGTAGCCGATGGGGAAGAGGGATTCGAAATGAAATTCAGTGGTGGAACAAAAATTTGTTCGCGGCAGGTGCGCGCCGCGCTGCGCAACGGATCGATCGATTAAATTAATTGTCCCCGTTTGTTTGGAGCGTAGTGGTGGTGGCCGTGTCGTCTGGAACAGCCAGGAAGGTCGGTCGGCTCTCGATGATGCTTCGTCCCGGAGCAGCGTTCTTTGTGCTCGTTTCACGGTGAACGATGGGATTAATAATTCGAGCGGATAATACACGGCGTTATACGTACATCGGTGGAAATAGAGAAAGAACAGGCGAGTGAGCGTTGGGTGCGTGCGTGCGCCCTCGCCTCGTAGAATTTCAAGAGTTCCGCGCATCGGTAACCTGACCCGTACCGAGATCCATATAACCTGTGTTTGTGTCAAGGCGAAAGGGGCCAACACTCTCAGCTGACCTACATCGGCCGATCACACTCCTACTCCACGGCTTCCACTCCGTCGGCTGCTATCCACCTGCACCCTTCAACGATCACCCCTAGATTCTAGTTTTTCCCCTCCGTTGTCTGATATTAGCTTCGAAACGCTCCCTTTGCTGTCTGGCTGTATCTTTCTGGATATCATTAGGATGTCAGGTTCGATTAATTGATAAAACGGGCAAGTTCTTTGAAAAGATCAAGATGGTCGGGTCGGAACAGATAATCGAGAAGAATAAAGGGACGTATAAGACGAAAGAGGGAAAGATTCTGACCGAAGTGTAATTTGCAGAGGGTGTTAGGATCAGAGAGGTGGTGGATGTTCTTGGAAACGTGGAGTGAGGAGAATACAAAGTTCTTTGGGGTCGCTCGACATCCTGAGGTGGCAGCGACGAGTCAAGGACGATTAACGTTCGCTTGATACACCTGTCTTACCATTTCTGGGGTTTTCGTATCTAGGGTAAATTTGACAGATTTTTGGTTGCTTGCAATAAACGTTGTTTTGTTGGTGATGCGCAGTTTATCAGATAAATGGTAATATTAAAGTATAAATTTAATTTATTACAAGAATCTTCGGTCAAGATCAATATTTCGTGATAAAATGGTAACAAAGTAGAACAATTGCACACTGCAGTAATATCTGTTCGTAAAGAATTATAATTTTCCTTCGAAATACCTCCATCAACGGTGTGGAACACATTTTCATCGGAACACGATTAAGTCAGTACGGTACCGTTGACTCTCTATAAAAGATTCGTAGGAGGAACTAAAATACATATGCCACCGTGAAAATAATCTACCTGGACGTTAATTTGTTAGACAGAGCATTATATAGACACACGGCAACCCTCTCAATCATCACGTTCTGCAAACATTATCTTTGTTCCTAGCTGCGGAAGCTACGTTATCTTCGTCCCTATCTATCAACAAACATGCAACGGATATTGAAAGAATAATTAAAATTCAAAACTTAAGAGAAAGTACGATTGATCCTAAGATATCGCAGATATCACGATTTTTCTGAGAATGCTCAGGTTACAAGAATGGAAGTTAGTGTGGTAGGGGATCTGATACAAGGGAAGTAAGAGTTCTGTTTTAACGCAATATATTGAGAAAGAATCGTATTATCGATAAGATGACCGAATAAATTACAACGAAATATATAAATTCGTAAAGAAGCACATAAGGGAACGAAAGCTCTGAAATAGTTAACCGATTGAAATTCTCCGAGGAGCAATCGAGCTTTTCCCTTGCTCGAAGAGAGAACAATAAGAAACGATTGGAAAGTGGTCGTTTAACAAAAGGGATTCGCGTGTTGCGTGCAAAACGAAATTGTAGCCGTTCCGTGGGATATGCACAATGTACAATATGTACAGGGTCATGCGTTCGACAGACCGACATTCGTGAACACGGGAGTGTTGGCACCGTTTCTACAGGTGTATTAACTGGGTCAGCGTTCCAGTTGTTGGGGGTGGTCGTGAATCGTGGCGGGGGTGGAGTGGTCACCGGGACGAGTTCACCTAAGGGCTGTGTCGTTCCGATGGCCGACGTATATAACGCTTTTCGATCGAACGATCATCTTGAAAGGCATCCGCCGTTATATCAGCCATCGATTTCCAACGGACCTACATAAAAGTCCTCCGTAAACGTTGAAATTTTCAAGATAACCCCTGTTCTTGATTCAACCAAATTCGTTCGATTAGAAACATCGCTTCTTCCCTCTCTGTGGCGTTTGTAACTCGAGAATTATAGGAAGCATTTTTGTTTGATTTCGAGTTTTTTTGCATCGTTAAATCGAAACGTAAAACGCATTTCTTAGAAAATGTTACGGTACTTTCGATAATGAACAATTTTATCGAGCACTTTTAGTAATTGCGAAGCAAAGAAAACGCCAAAGTTCGTTTTCACGGATTCAGTAATCTTAGCTTTAAATAACGGAATATATCGCCATAGTATGATAAAAATTCTCCAGCCGCCAGGGAACTTAGCCATACTGTGCACGATGCAAATATCTTGAAACAGACAGCCGCTCTTTAGCGACGTTACGTCACTGGGGAACGGTGTTTTGCGAGGCTGCAGCATCGAATCCCGGCGAAGCGGACTCTCGTCGGTGTTCGCGTGTAATTAAAGGAAGCGACTAGCCGGCAGGTATCTCGAATCTCCGTTAAAGCGGATTAATAGAATTATCCGTGAACAAGAACACGACGGTGAAATTACGACGTATTATTCTCCATCCAGATGACGCTTTGCCAGTGTAGCCGATTGGTCGCACAGCTGTCTTAAGAGATCCTTTCAAGCGGAGCAGAGGAATAGAGAAAAAGAGGGAAGGAGAGGTTCTTGAATCCTGGCAGGTAACCTGCGACGAACGAAGTAAAACTGGTAGACAGAGACATGGCCCAGTTCGGACTTGGCCCGTTCAAGGTTGTGCCTCGCGAAAAGATAATTACGTATTTGGGTCAGACAGGCGGATATCTGCACGGTTCGGCCGTGATACAGATAGTAGGCAGAAGCCGGCGTATACACTCCGCATGTATCATTCACCTATTAATCCTGATACCGTGAATATTTTGCCATGATCTTGGAGCGCGCACCGTCTACACAAGCCTAGATTTGTAATTAAAATTGAGATTTATACGGAACGTGCTGGAATCAGAGATGCAAATCGGAATGGAGCGATTCCAAGTACGAAAAAAAGTGAATCGAAGATACGGAACAAGATTTCTTTGATACGAATCTCCCTTTCTGTGGAAATTGAACTTGAAAATTAACTTCATACACGTCTCAGGACAATTTTCTACAACGGATTAGTACTGAAGGAAATGAAAATGATAATAAATCGGTAAAAAAATGAAATCAAAGAGATGACGAAACAAAAATTTTAATATTGCAAAATTCAAAATAGGTAACGACAAGCTACGTAACTTTGTGCGTATCCACGGTATTTTCAAGTTCAATTTTTGTCGAAAACAAAGGCGTGTATTAAAAAATTTTATTCAACGCTTTCGAATCATTTTTACACGCGGAATAATTCTACCCTTATTCGAGTGTCCGTGCGTACGTATATCGCTTATTCCAGAACCAATGGAACCAGAAACGCAATGGAAAATCGTAAAAGCGTCGTTCAAGGATTGCACGAATGAGTCGTATGAGAAAATAATAAATAAGGTGGCAACAGTAGTGATGTTCGACGCGTTCCTTGCTACACGCAAGCTTGTCAAGTAGTTACATTGACAAAGGTAGAAAAATTATAGTTGGTAACGGATTCTTCCTTAAAATAAGAGAATGCAAACTCATAATACAATATTTTCAAACATATATTATTAAGTAATTCTTATGATATTCTAGAACACCGTCTAAGATGCTACTCAATCTTTTCCCCAAGGCATTCGTTCCTCCTTTTGCTTCGTTTTAACAGCTCCTCTATTAAAGTTTAAAAGTCGTCTCGCCCGCTGGTAAAAGAACAATTCCATCGAAATTTTTACGGATTAAGTCGTAACAGGAATCTTCATTTCCGCTAGACGAAAACGCGTTATAGAGGCGGTAATTGCGGCCGTTTCGCAGATTCGACTCTTATTTCGAATCACAATGTAATTTCCTCCCGTCAAACCTGCCCCTGTCGGTCGTCATGGTGGCGTTCAAGGTCGTTCCTTTGAAGATGGCAAAGGAAATATAGGAAACTCGGAAACGAATTTTCGATGTTCCGACGTTCGGTTGGACAATTTGAAAGCTTTCACAGAAACGCGAGCAGTTGCCCTGAGCTCGTGTCTCGGTTGCTCCGTTTCAACCGCCATTGTTCGGAAAGCGCGGGAAGCGCGGAGCATTTGGTCAAGGACGCGTATAAATCCGAACGAATCTCCACAGAGAACGCCGCTAATAAACTAAATTTTCAGATTCGCTGACAACAGGTCTGTCTATATCGCGTGCTTCTCTCAGGCTATTTGAACGTTACGACAAGTTCTTTGGTTCTCTTCCAGCGCTTTGCGTAGGTAACAGGTAGTTGCGATCGTATCGCTTGAAATTATTTCAAGTACGTAAGTACAATTTATAAGAAAATATGTTGGAACCTTGATATACAATTTTTGTAAATGGATCTGTGTTTTCGAGAGGAATGATTGAATATTTGCAATGTGAAATCCCTAACAATATTATTTCTTCTATCAGACTGTACGCAAACTCGTAATGCCACAGTTTCAGAGGACAGCGAACGCGTTTACGATATACAGAGAAAGAAATCCATACGTTATCGTCCAAAGTAAACTTGGTCTCGAGCTGTAGCTAGGTCTTTACCCTTTTACACGAACAGTGAAGCCCAACACGACCGATAATCGATCCCCTGAACGTTCCACTTCAATCTCTCTTCGTTTAGCTGGGAAACGTTACGTAACGCGTCGACGATTGCTCTCGACCGGGCCACTTGATCCGCTTATCCATCAACGGGACGAGTCGTGACCAAGTTTCGTTCCGTCTATTAAGAATGTAAGCGGATGAGTTATTATCAGGCAACGGTGTACGACGGAGCGACCAGGAAAAGTCGATGGTCCTCGTTCCAACATTAACAACGTCGCAGTTTAGAAACCGGCAGCCACGAGCTCAGAAAGACGATGGATGGGAGTGTTATTAAAAGAACCCGGCCCGGGACATTTACCCCGATTCAAACAGAGTGGTCCGTCCTACTGTCGCTACCAAGTAATTTGCTAAAGGCAAAGAGCACACCTTCGATCGGTCTACTTCCAGCTAGTTGGCTGTTACGTGAAGCCGTAGTTACGTAACAGACCGATTAGCTTATAGCCGGACAACGAACCGAACTACCCCTTTCGTTGAATCCCCTTTGAAACATAGCCCTGTTATTAACGCTGGTGTTTGTGCTTCGTGTATCGAACGGCCTACGAGAGAGAGAAAGAGAGAGAGAGAGAGACCTCGATACACACCGATATCGAAAGATCGATGGCATTTCCGTTTTGTGCATCCCTCGAGACTATATAGCTCTTTCTCTACCGCTATCACCACCACCACTACCACCACCATCGACGGTTACCATCGTATCTGTGAAGGCAGTTCGTGCTTCGAAGAGGGTAGAGGCCAGTGGGACACACACCACACCTGTACAGCACCGGTATTCAGGTCATGCATCTCGGCCACTTAGACTAGGTCACTACCTCCCTCGTTCGTCCCGACTCATCCCCCTACACTTCTCCCTCTACCCCTCTCTATGCCCTCAACCTCTCTGTTATTCTCCTCTACTTTTTCTCTTTTTCCCTTGAAAATATCGTCGTTTTTTACTTCGTTTCTTCGTCTTCCTCCTTATTCCATAACCGGCGAACAAAGGGAGGCTTGCTCATCGAAAGCAACGATTGCCATCGATTCTGGGTCGCGGCTAAACTCTCTAACGATGAACGATGCGTGTGCGCGCGTTCTTTCGAACGTGTTGACTAGCACCAGCGAAAAGAACATCCAGACTTTCGAACCGACGATAAACGTTGAATAAAATTTCTTGGAAGAATTCTTTATGCTATTTTGGTATGTCAAAACAAAGGGAAGACGTCTCCGATGTCATGGAGGAATCTGTTATCGCGATCTGCACGAGTAAATCTCGTGGTATTATTTTTAACCGGGCAAAACGAACTTTATCCGTGGTAATCGGCTTACAATTGCGAGGAGCGATAGCTGGACATCGCGTAAATTAGAATTTTCAAGATAGTATGACCTAATTAATAAATTTCCCGTCAATTTGCGGCGGTACGCTGCGATCAGTTGCGTAAGATGTTTGATGCATCGATTAAAACGTATAATATAGGATAAGCGGGCTGTAATTAGTGGCAGAAATCAGTCGAGTGATAGCGTGCACATTAATTTGGTTAGATACACGAGATTCGAATTTAAAAAGGATGACGCAATAATACATCAAGTAACTGTATTTAAATATGACGAATAAAAATAACAAAATAAATAGGGCTTATATCTTAAAATAATATTGAGTAATATAATTGAGGATTAGAATTTTTCATAAAGTGACCAGATTTTAAGTATAACTTTAATAACCTAGTAAATGTATCGATTTTGTGTTTGTAAAATATTATCCTAGAAGATACAGAAGTATGTTTAAAAAATGAAGCAAGATAGATGACTCAAATATAGAATAAGAAAGCGACGAAAGCTAACAGACTTATCGATTATCAGAAAAAATCTTTCCAAAATCCACCATCTGGCAGGTAAAATTCAACATATCCGATACATTTTCTGATTCGAATATCTTGTCTTCTTTTCTTTATAAAATTAATATGACGACGCATCACTAAGTGATATTTCTAAAACTCTATTGACAAAGACAAAACGATGGAAACGTTCTCTAATATATAACGTAAACCCGAAACGATGCGAGGTATGCAAAGCGATACAAGGAAGAAGGCAGAGAAGGAAGTCTCGCAGGAGCGATGCCGCTTCCGGTGCAACAACGTACCTGGAAAAGGGTGCACGGTGGCGGCTCGAGACCTTGAAGGTACTCGAAACCGGGGCAGTGTCCCTGTCGCGGACCGTCGACCGTGTATACCGAGAGGCGAAGCCAGGTTGCCCTAGATCGGGGCTGGTGCGCCTTTAAACTCGGCGTTCACACCGGGCGAATCTAGAACAGAGGCTGACTGCCTCGATTCCCTCGAGTAAGCTTGTTCGTTACGTCCGCCACATTTTCTACGAATCTCTATCAACGCTAGGAAGCAAGTATTCACCTCCGAGGCATTTCTCACCTTTTGTCATTGACGTTTCGAATCTCGTACCACGAGAATTTTAGCCGAACGATCAGGTTCAATGTGGAGAACGTTGGAGATCGATGTTTTATTTGCAATGTTTCGCGCATTGGGCGATTTTTATCGGAACGAACCGAAGGTTTCTATGGAAGAAACCAAGGACGTGTTTACGGAGAGTATTCCATATTCGGAGTCCATGTTCGGAGAATATGGAATCATACTTGAATAGCGGTGATTTTCATTGAAAGAGTTTTAATGTGAAATATAGAAAAAAGTTCTCTTTTGAAGAAAAGAAAAATTGACTTTAAAATATCGGAGAAAGGACGCGATGCTTGATTAAGATTTGATTTCAACCGTCCTTCGGACGATGATGCGTGATCCAATTTCACAGAATGGTTCGAAAGATGCGTCTCTATCGGTTTCTAAAGAGTGGAAAGTTTCACACGCTAGGGTTGACCGTGATCGATCATTTACTTGAAACTAAAAGATAAAAATATTACCTCTGCCACCTATTCGAAGATCCGATGATCGTTCACCGCAAGATGGCAATCGAAAGTCTGAGCTGTTTATATTGATGCACCGACCTTAAAGCACACCGTGGTAAACCTACAGCTGCGGAGAGTAAACGGTCGCGTAACGATAAACGACCGTAAGGAGCTTCTGTGTGAGTTTGCGCGCGTAGCTGGTTGATACGTCTTCTTCCGGTATTGCCAGGGAATTGTCTGTGTCAGGTCGATAAATATTATCACCGGGTTTTCATCGAACGCGCGCCGTCTGCACGATTTTTACGAGCTTTGGAATTTCGATAACGCTACACTTCCTTTTCGTCATCGAGCTTTAATATTTTCTACCTTTCCTTCCTCTTTCGAACGGGTCTTTCATCGAGCTGAAACGGAAGGCAGTAAACCAGGCTAGCAATACTCGAAGGAACGCTTCGTATAATATACGAACAGTGAAAAGGACACGTGTTCTTATATATATATTTATATTATATATTTTTTGGCAGATTAGCTTCTCGTTTTTTATTTGGATGTGTGAGTAGTTGAAAAATTGTGGTTTTCTGGTTTCAAAATATTTTTCAACGGAGTATAATAGTTGCCTTATATGAAATTATGTTTGTCCCACAAAAAAATTATTTTCTCCTTAAAACGATCATAACTATAGATCATTGATATTTATAAACATTGTAGATTCCAGTCGAAGATAAAATCTCGCTACGAGATTTTACTTCGCTACGTCTCTTACGCTTGATACACTTGATACGTATATGTGCATGAACATTTGTAATAGAATACATCTTTGACAGCACTTGATGGATTAGTTGGAAAGAACAATACCTTTTGTGCATTTTCTGTACAGATATAAACCGCCTACGGCATATCGGGCAAGAAAGAGTCTTAATTTTTCCTGATCTGAAAATCTCGAAGAACGCGGTATATACGGCGTATTAAACGAAATGGAAACATAATGATAAACTTTTCATGGATTAAGAAGCCACAAATATCAAATGATAATGAACGAGGAATTGGTATTAAGGAAAATTACTATAAATTGAAGCTTTAATTAAAAGAGGTACGAGAGGTACTTTGATCTTCGTTTAAAGTATCTTTCACGATAAAGTATAGATTCTTAGAATAATGTTTTAGACTAAAATTTAGAAAGGTTTCACGGTGGGAAAGAGAATCGAGAACCAGGGTGAGTAATGGTAATTCTTGATTCGTTAAAGGGACGGAGGCTCATCAAGGGTAAGGAACACGGGCTAAATGAGACTCGCAGAGTCTAATAACGTTGGCCGAGCTGCGAAAGAAATTTTCAAGGCAATAATCCGCTTTCGAGGAAAGCCAGGACTTTTAAGTGGAACGTACTTCGGTAATATTTCCTCCCTTCCTTCGACTGATTAATGATTTCATAGAAATTCTATAAGAAAGTGACGAAGGACGTTCAGATTTAAGAAGTATACGTTGTAGTTAAGTAGTTAAGTAGTAGTTAGTTAACGAAGTTAAGTAGTATACGTTGTATATGCAGACTGTTTTAAGCCATTGAAATATTCTTAACGTTTTAACACGAAGGCTTCTCAACCGTATAAGAAATTTATTTTGTCTTTGAAACTTTCAGTTCTATCACGGGGGAATAAAACAAGCGTAGAAGTTTCCGATACCCGAAGGAATATCTTACTTTCGAATTTTTCAATGACGTCGTAGTAAACTATGTAGGGTGTTTTAGTAGAATTCATGGTAAAAATTCGATTTTACTAGCAATTGTAATTTTTGTTACGAACGTAAAACTTTTAATTGGAATCGTTTTCAAGTCGATCATGTTCCTTCGCTAGACAATTTTCTTAATCTCGAAGGAAATGGAAGGAATTTATCGATATTCACGAAAATCTCATATTAAAGGTGTTCGTTTCTGAAAATTAGGAAATTTTCTAACAAAACGACGATATACGCTCGATACCATTAACTAAATAAATGAAATACCATTGAGAAACTTAACGCGCTACATTGTGCTAGAATTTTTTATTATTTGTGACAAGAAACGAGAGTGCGATCGTGCGAATTATGTAACTCGAAGCCTGCTGTATACGAATATATCCTATCCCCAATTTCCCTGAGAAGCGAAGGGATTAAGGTTTCGCACATGCCCTATGAAATTAAGCTGTAGATCGTTGATACACGCGAGGCTCATGTTAGAATTTTATGAGTAGTAAAAGCTTGGACCAGGGTGAAGGAGGCGATCGCAACCGGAGAACAGATTCAGCGGGTCGTAATTCATCGAAACGAGCCTCTATAGAGTGCGGGAGATGGCAATAAATTTACCTGACGGCGGGGGAGGATCGCAATCTTCCGTGAACCGTGGCTTAATGAAGCGGTCGCGATTTCAACCACAACACGTTCTCCTCAGCTCGAGGAAAATGGCTGTATAGTTCTTGTACGAGGCACACTAGATATTCCGGTTAAGCTAAATACTCGAGGGAGATGCTCGTCGGACTTGCAGAGAATATCCTGCTCTTTTTTTTTATGACATGACTTTCCCTTTTCTCGCTGAGACCGACTCATATAGCCAACGGCTGTGCCCTGTTCATTTCCAGCTTCTACTCGAACTAGTACTCATTGTGGACGAATTAACTTAGTCGTTTAAACAGAGAGATTCTGTGTAGGAGTTTTAATGGGCCCTCGACTTTGCTGGAACTATATTTCGAGAAAAATTCTGTATGCCTATTTGGGCCTCGATACGATATAATAATCGATAATCGATAACTGATAAATGTAAAATATAATTGCTACTGGCTAAAAAGAAACTCATCTTTGACAATTTCCACGTTCTTTAACGAGTTAAGATACTTTGTTCAATCTTCAAAAATGTTTATAAACTAACAGCGTAACAAAATTTTGTATTAACGTACGATAAATCGTCCTTACGAATATCTACGTACAATTCGCACTGATCGAATTGGCCAATCAGAAACATCCATTCGCTCGCTTTGCAAAAAACTTATTTCTGCGATATGTCATGCCCGTAACATGGTGAACGCTATCTGATCACCGAAAGGGTTAACAAATCAATCCTGCCAACACGTTAGATGCACATGTGTCGGACAGGGTGGCATTCTGGTAGCGAGATATAAATGTCATTTGAGTTCGGAGTGTCGAAAGCGTTGACAAAGATCCTTCCAGACCGTCATAATGGAATTCACCGGGTGCATATAATGGTGATAGTGTCTGGATCGGACGATTCTGAAGCCTGTTTTCTCCACTTGTCTTCTCCTTTCTTCCATTTGCCTCTTCGTTTGTCGCTTTCATTCGAGCGGTAACGAGTCAAAAGTAGAACACTGCGACGGAATCGTTTTTATCCGAAACCTCTGCATGTAATGCAAGGAATATATGTATGTATCTATGTACTTATCTCCGGCTACGACTTTTGTTCGAAAGAAGAAGCGTGTACCAAGAAATCGATCTCAATTAAGGATTAATTACGATGATACGTTTAGAACCGTACCAGATTCGTCTTTTGTTCTGGATACGATGAATTGGCGAAATGTTCGAAGATTTTCAGATAACGAGTTTCAAACTGGATTAATAAATTTTTGCGTTGTCGCGAAATTAAAACGTGCAAACGGATATTTTATCGATGAAATATTTAAGACTCTTGTCTTCGTCCCTATGACCTCTTTGTTTGATTCGTTTCGTTAGTACGTTCGAGAAATCGCATGGAATGTTTTATAATTTACAGAGCGGAATCATTCTTTCAGGTGTAAGATCCAAGCAGAAGAACGTAAAACATTGCAATTAAAATCAACGGTTATTTGACGGACGCATACATCTACGATTTAAACCAAATGAAATAAAAATAAATCAAAGAGCAAGGATATCTTTACAACAATTCCATTTTCTTAGATAGTTCCGAAAAAATCTTAATTTACATTTAACAAACATCCGAACGTTCTATTAATTTATTACTACCGAATATACAAAACACATACAGACTACAGATTAGTGGTACGCAGATACATTGAAACTGGTCTGCGATGTGTCTCTATTTGCAGCCACTCTCCTGATTACGTGGACCGCTATTTACACTGCTCTCAACTGAGATTTTCAATGTCGAGAGGCTTATTCCTTCCACTATCGCGAATGTTCCGCGCAGAAGATCGAGCCAAAGAAGTACGTAAATAATTTCCGTGCGTGGTGCAAGTAGAATATATCGATAGAATCTTCATTCGTGGGACATTGATTTTGGAGAAAAATATCGATCTGTTAGCGCGCTATTTAGTCGAAGGATCACGATAAATAATATATGTACAAGCAGAGTGTTGCGCAAACTCTTCGTTTCCAGACATAAGAAGTTTGACAGTGTGCTGGTATTGTTGGTCGTTCGCATTAGGTCGATGGTAAAGTATGATAAGTAACATATAAGAAGTAACGTTGATTTTGTGGATAGAAATTACGATATTTAAGTTCCTATAGGCGTTTAAAATTTAGTGGTACCGATAGGTATCGGTATAGGTAATCGGTAGGTATCGGTAGGTATAGGTAACGGTATTTTGCTACTTCTACTATCTTGCTCGTTCATTTTATCGTCGAGTCAAACTTTCCAAAAAATGTCTAATTTCTAGTAGGAATATCAAAGAACAAATTTAAATCTATCGTCTTATATCGGCACAAATATAGACATACATTGTAATGAAAATACACATCATCCGAGTTATGAGATCGGCAGGACTAAAATAGAAAATTCGTAACTTTTTGCTGACAGTGTACTCTCAAAACAAACACGAAAGCTTACCAAGCTTAGGTTTATCGCTGATATTAATTCAGGCGCGGCTGCAAATTGCATTCTCGCCCCGACAGTAAATTGCGGTCCGACATATTGCCCATTTTCACGAAGGGACAAAACAGGAGTTCGTCGATTATCTCGTAAGTCTGTGGCCCAATAGGCGAGATCTGAAATGGCCACGCGAGCGAGCTTCGCACGAAACGAATGGTTCGAATAAGCGGCACTTTCGACCAGACCGATAATATCGTACGTGGATGGAAACAGCGTTGCATACGGGTTCCAATGTTCCACAGTCAATGCGAAAACTCTTTGGTGTCACGCGATGTTGCACACCGATTTCACTCTATTTTTTCTTCTCTTCTCCGTTCCTTTCTCAACCCCCCGACCGATGAAACGAAACCGGTTATAGGATTTGGGAGGATCGAATTTACGACTTTCGTGTAGCACCAACGTTCGCGTCGTCTATCGAACACAGTTCGATTATGGAGCACAGATTTCTCAGAGAATTATAGGACAGGTACCTCAGACTCTTAGATTCTTCATCGTAGCTCGTAGTTTAGCTATAAAATATATCTTATTCTATAAGTTTCACTTTGAAACACTTTATATCGAAAATTTACTTAGGTTTATAAAACTACTCGGAAGTGTCTTGAAACGTGTTACGGTTATTAGGATTATTCGTTTTTTCTTATACCTAAAATTAAAACACGTTATTTTCTAAAATGAAATGGCAATAAAGATTTCTAGTGTCTGAATGAAATCGTGCAAGTACCCTCGCGTCTTAACGAGAGAATAGACTCGCGAGCAGGTAAATCCTGTCTCATTTTGTAGATTTTTTCGACTGCCTTTCACGGTTGCCCCACGGTTCGCGGAGATTCGTTTCAACCGTTGCTCGATAGATCGAGGCCACGTGTTCGGTGTTCAGCCGCGCAGAAACGCTCACGAATTGATAAGTCGGCTCGCTCCGAATAGAATTAGACCGCGTGTACCAACTGACTCCAGTTAATTGAGTCACGTTGCCACTTCTGAGCGTTCCGTTCCGAGTTAAATCTGTAGCTCAAATGAAAGAAAACGCTACTTTTTAGATTGGACAGGTTGCAAAACCTGATAGACGAAGGGAAAGAAGGGTTAGGTAAATGGGTTGAATGAATCATGATTAATATATATATATATATCTGTGTAATGGTCGATTTGACCTATTTCATTCATCCAAATATAAAATACCAAATAAAATAAACAAATAATTCCCTTGATAACTATATGAATAATGATTCAAAGAGAAATCAATGGCTTATCAAAGTGAAGTAACGTATAATTGTTCTAAAATAACATCTAGCCAAGTATCGTTTAAATAATCATATTCCAAACATGTATTTTACTGAAATGAAATATTTATCGAATACCGAAGTCGTTCGATTGGACGAGTCGAATTAACTCGGATCTCTCTGGCAATTGAAATGTCCCTCGAGAGGACAGAAAAAGGAACGCGCACTGTCGTCGTTCCCTCGTTGTTAAATTGAAATTCAAACTAGTCGCCAGCTTGAACCCTTAAGGAGGCCCGGTTGAGTGGTCTTCGATCTCTCTTGCCAAGGGAGGAAAAACGACTTCGTCGAAGCTTTTCCGTCCGTTTCCACGTTTTCATCTCGTTCCGCCACCCGCTCGTACCGAAGGCCTCGTTCTTCCTTTTGCTTGTATTCGGCCCAGTTTCGAAATCTGTCACGTTTCTTCGAGAAAGGGTATTATTTCCGCCAGTAATGATTATTCTATTGTATGAGACGTAAATGGAACTTGGATCTGAAGTTCAGGAATCAATGGAGTGGATTGAATCCGTTAATGAATCTTAGAGTTTAGAACAAATTACGACATACGACATGTAATTCGATATATCCGTGGTTTTTTAATCAATTTTGTTCCGTGCGCATCAAATATAGGACATTGTTATAATTATTTAACAACGAACAAGTGAAAGGTTGAACGTTTGTAGTAAAGAAAAAACTACACGAAAATGAGCCAACAATCCCCATTCACACCCTCGCATAATATTCCATTCCCTATCCGATATTTATTCTATTTCGTTAAAATCATTTCCTCGAGAAGGCATCGATTTTAATCAAGATCCCAGGACAAAAGCCGCTCTACGTAGGCAAACTGGACAGATACTCGTCCGTTTTATATTTTCGGCAATATCTCTGTTTACGAAGGGAATCTCGCGTATCTCCGCAGGATGTTTGTCCGTAAAATACAACTCGCGTACACGTCGAAGCGTTTCAGGAAAAGTCGCGAGGCGTGAGTGTCACGATCGATAGAAATGGACTGAGGTGAAATCGGACAACCAGCGACACATAACGCGCGTTCTCGAACGCTTTTGTTAAGATTATATCGCCGGGATAACTGAATCGAAGCTGCGTACTGGGGCATAAACGGTACGTAGATACAATCTCCTTCCGAACTGCCTTGATCCCCATGATCGTCGTTTTCGGCAAACTTTCCGGTGGATAGGAGAACGGCTGTGCGGAAACTGTGGAGTTTGGCCAAGAAACTTGAATACCGATTGTGTTTTAGAGGTAGAACAACTCCAAGTTTTCATAATGGTTCCGCGATGTACTCGAACAATGAATGTGCGAAGAATTGTTAAAATAGTCTGGGGCAAAATTCAAAGTGCAAAATGATAAGAGCGTGAACGTTGAACGATTATTATTTATTCGATAAAAATATTCTAAATAGAAGAGAGTCGGTATAAGTTAATGGGAAAATGTAACGTTCACGTGCGAAAATAGAACGAGTGATTACAAAATAACTACAGAACGTTATCTTGCGGACTCTACGTGCTGTTCAAAGGACTGGTCATTTAACAGAAGATCTTTTCGAAAGTGTTCTCGTAATTACGTTAGGCGTGTTTTTAACTGTACCGCACATTTTCGTTACCGTAATTGCATACAAGAGTTTGTACGAGCAATTGTTCCTGTCTCGTTCTTCCATTTTTGCGTAGGATGTAGCGTGTCTGTTTCAGATCTCTAAACTGACATACCGGTCGAACGATCACTTTCTACATGTTTCGCTTTTTCCTCTCGTTACGTTCGTTCCTTTATCAAGTTGCTCTCTTCCTTTTCAACTTCCTCCTTTGGAGTAGCTAATCACATAATAATAACACCTGTCGCTGGAATTAAATAAACGTATGGTGGAATTAAAAACAAAGTACCGTGCAACGTTGAATTACATGTAAAAAGGTTCGATGTGATAACCGACGATGATTGAAAATGGAAACAGATCTGAAACGAAGAAAAGAAGATCGATGGAAAGAATATAACGTTGTTGGCATAACGCAAAATAAATAAGGAAAGTATTGAGACATTGACCGATCGCAAGTGCTTGATGATACACTTTTATCAGATTCGACAATTGATCGATCTGTGGGAGTGGGAGACAAAAGTTGTAAAAATTGGAACTCTATACATTCAAATCGATTCAGTAAATTTAATCGAGCTCTTTGGAATTTTTTTTTAATGTTCTAATATATCAATCCGATTATCTTCCTTTTTCTTTTCCATGTTCTCAAGAAATTTCATTTCTAAGATTATATAAATTTACGTATCTGAAACTATACAAGCGTATTTTAGATTAGAAGATCACTGTCGCAGGATATAAATGTTTGCACATATTCAACAGCTGTATTTGTCTTTCCGATCCAATGGAATATTAAACAGGAACATTTGCGCAATGGAAGTACGTTTATTACAACTGTTTCAGAACATAAATTACATTGCATTGTTTCGAAAACACATTTCGTTTGTCAGAACAGATATACGTGCGAACGAAGTGAATATAAATACGAACGACTGAGTTTTTCGTAAGTGTTTCCTTGAACTTAATACCGTATTTGTATTTTAAGCGAGCTGGATTCTTCCAATCTTTTCTCCGTCGATCATATACATACATGTAACACGTGATAAATATTTTTTTCAGTCAAATCTTTTGCCCCGAAGAAATTACGCGCAAGAACAATAGAGAATAATTTACCCATTCCTTGCTACCCCGTAACAAAAGAAAAAGTAAAACTAGTCGACCTAAGAAATGCATTAGATCCGCTATAAATAAATTTTACGATCTAAATGTATATGAAAATTTCGCAATAATAATAAGCATTAGATCAGATCAGTGTGAATGGATTACGAGCATACGTATTCATTTCACGTATAATCTACTTGAGGTTCTGCACAATCTACTATTTTACAAAAGATAGCCAATTGACAAATCGATAAGAAGAGTAAAAGTTGTTTTCAACCAACTTTTAAAGACTAAGATGGAAGAAAGTCACGAATGCTTCGAGAAAATGTTCATTTTCGAGCTAGTCTCTGCGAGTTTATATGAAAGAAAAGTTAGCAGAAAGGGGGCAATGTAACCAGATGTCTTAAAGGAAAAATATGCAAGTATCGAATTTATCATCCAAATACTTGGCGATAGAATTCCGAAGATTATTCCTATGCAACAAGTTTCGATACAACAATAATTTCAATATAAAGTATCGATAAAACATTTGTCCGAATTACCAGGCAACAGGTTCGTAATTAAAGTTACGAGGGGAAAGGTCCATTTTGCCTACACGTTCGTTCTCCGGCGTTTGCCCGTTTATTCGACCGAGCTGGTTCCTTTTATCTCCGCGGAACGGTGCATACTCAGGTTCGGTGGAGGTGTCCACCAGAGCGTAGACGGTGAAAGTAAAATACGCGAAACGTGGAAACGCACGCGCATAGGAAACTAAGGTTCCAGGCGATCGGGAAATTTTCACATTTACCTACATAATTTACAGGCGTACATGATTTTGCCCTTTCGATCGAGTCTGTTCCACCTCTTTCCTTGCTTCGTAGCCTTCTTCTTTCGTCTCCCATCTACCATAACGTACTTACGCTAAAGTCACACGAAACGGGGCGGATAATGTTAAACGCGCATTTTTCAATCTTCCATCGGCTTGCCGAAATTTATGAAAAGAACAAGCTTTGCTAACGAGGTAAGAAGTGAGGAAGCAATAAAGAGATAGTGGCAAGAAATAACTAGGCTAAGGCTAAGGTAGGTAGAATGAAATGCTACACGTAAGTAGAATGACAAGCTAATCCAAGCCACTGGAATTCGAGTAGGTAACTGGAAACCTTTGCCAGAGTGAATCTGTCATTTACTCGACTCGAAATATCCCTGCAATTCCTACGCCCGTTCGGTACACTAATCGAGTCATTCGGCTTCAATTAATTTGCTAGACTGTCATTCTATGTCCTTTTTCGCCGTATTCCACATGAAATTATCTTTTATATTCTTGACGCTTTATTTCTCGATTCTACGAAACGAGGCATGGTAATTAGTCGTTAGAATCGCCAATTAATGAAAGTACACGGTCTCGCGTTAATCATTTTTCTAGGCCGGAGATCGTTCGCCAAATTACAAATCGCTTGCTGTCGCCCGTTCCGTTGTTTCCGACGGAGGTTAACGCTCTAATCGTTTTAATTTTCCGTTTGATCGGTAGCTCGCGTAATTGGGCGGGGAGGTTTTGGACGGCGTGAAGAACTGTAAACAAAGTATGGATAGAGCACGATAATGTACAGGCAGCAGCATCATCCGTTCAGCACCGGGCCGGAACAATCGGAATTCCGCGTGCACCCAGTAAACGTGAAACGAAGATTCCACTGATTAAAAATTGCGAGTGTCCATAGAAATACGTTCTACTCGAGACTCGAACGAATTTTGAATTAAAGTAAAATATATCGAACTTCGGGAATCGTTCGGTTTCTCTTTCGTGATATTTAATTTTAATCGAGATTCGACCAAGTATTATTTTAGTTGAGATGCAATTTAAAACATAGATTCACTTTCAGAGAGAAATCAAATATTTTATATCGTGTTGTCCATTGATCACGCGACGCCATATGTTTGAATATTTATCAAAGTATATATATTAATAGACTGTTATCATTTATATTCACGCATTCGTTTGGTCTTAATTACTGTTGCAAATTGAAAACGGATATCGAATGCGATCAAACTCATTGCCCTTTAAACATTTTACGATAACAACGGTTAACAGCTGATTGATTCGAATAGACCGATCATCGATTACGTAGTATCATATAAAATTGCAAACAACGATATAAACAGAAATATACTTCGAGCGTCGATCAGTTTCTTATTTAGCCGATGGAAATGCTCGTTGGAAAAATAGTTGCTCTCAAAATTTCTTTCCCTTTCCTTTCTTGTTCTATCGATTTTTAACGTACGAAACAAGCTTCCATTGGTACGCTCGTTCGAATCCTAATTCGTTCATCTATCCATCCTTGGAGCAGGTAACATGGCAGCAAAATTGATCAGTCAGATGGCTGCTTAAACGAGTGAAATCGAATACTCGAACGAGTACTTTCATTGGTCAATAATTCATGACCAATAATTTGATTTCTTGCAATTGGCAATCTTTCTCGCGATAGATCGTCGTATCGATCTTGCGTGATCCTTATGAATGCGTAGAATGGAAACTATTCGAATAACCATAGCGAAAATATATAAAGAAATATTAATTCGCACAAAAGCGAAGAATTTGACGATTTAAAAATGTTTTAATAGCTAAAATAAAACAGTATCGTTAAGGCTATTGACAATTTCATAAAACGTTAGCATAAAGCTGAACGCGTTATACGTTATACTACAGAATTTTACATATTAATTAAGTCATAACCAATATTTGAATATTCAAAAACGCAGCAAATGTTTTATATTGTTTGATTTTGATATTCCAAAGTATGTAGTGGTTATTTCAATATTCTAACGTAGTATCTCGTATAGCGAGTTAATTAAACGCTTTAATACCTCAGAGCGTAATAAATATCGCGTGAAACAAAGTGAAATATTCTATGGTAATTATCTTATTATTTGAAACTATCAGAATGAATCAGGAGATCGTTAATACCACGCAAAACGTTTCATAAATCACTCGGTAAAGCGATACTTTACGAAATATCATTATGACAACACGTTTCTATTAAACAACGATCGTAATACCAATTAATAGAGCAAACACACGTGAAACGGAAACAGAATCTTACAATCGTAAATTAGTCGCAATGGAAACGAGCTATGGTATAAGCTACGATACGCGCCGTGTATCTTAACATACGAGCAAAATGCTTTATAAAATACGAACACGTAACTCGGGGATGAATACGATGCAGAGAAATAACGAAACAAATTCCAGTAAACATTTGTCCGATTCGACCCTGTTTTCAAAATTGCAATTGCTTCTTATGATTTCAAAAATTCCAGTTTCAAAGACAAGAGATTCTTAGATATTCGCTTCGCGTATCATGCACGATTTCTCTATTTATTGATTCTTTCATAATTCTTCCAGAATTGCTTTCTTTCTACTTCTTACCCCGTTTGTTGCATGTCGTAACTTTTATATAAAGTCTTTATAGAAACTAACGGATCGTGGGGTGAAAGATACCGCGACTGGTTTAAAGAATTTTTTACGTAAAACATTACTCGAGGATAT
The DNA here is from genome assembly GCA_014737505.1 of Bombus sibiricus. Classification (NCBI taxonomy): domain Eukaryota; kingdom Metazoa; phylum Arthropoda; class Insecta; order Hymenoptera; family Apidae; genus Bombus; species Bombus sibiricus. The sequence goes on along the minus strand of JACXIM010000132.1, from coordinate 76,797 downwards.
TTTAATTATCGTATCCTAAATAGTAGCTAATTTATTCTTAAAACAAGAATTAGAAGTTTGTCCTCCCACTTCAATTATCCTACCTAGATACACGTCTAACAAAACGTCTAACGAAACATTTACATATAATTTACATATAAGTAGGTACGTGTCGTATAATTACACGTATACATAATTATAATCTTTTTTCAGACCAATCGATTCCTTGAAACCAGTTTTCTCTCGATTTTTACTTACAGTGTCTTGTTCAAATATCACATTTGGTCGCTTTAATTCGCTAAATCACGGTATATATGCGCATATGTGTGTATGTAGAAATGAAAAGATACTATTATATAATAATATGAAACGAACAGCGTGGCAATTAAGACGCGTGTTGTAATAACCTTCTCTCCGATTGTATCTTGTAAACTGACCGTGGCTGTGGAGTTAGCCCCGTTACTCCAGCCAGCATTTATCGTTAATAGCCGATAATATCTCGCGTTAATCGCATGAGGAATACGTAAAAAGTTGTCCCGTTTTTCGTCGCGCATGAACATGTTCACAAAATTATTCATGTTGCAAATTATGCTTGCTTCTGAATCGATCTTATAATTTAGGAATTTCTTTCCTCTTATCCTCCACTTTGTTCTCACGTTTCTATTTATGTGAACCTTAAATTTTTTTTTAGTGTCATAGAGTTACGTCGAAGCGATTAATATATCATTCCAATCATTTAGCAGATAATTAAACCAATAATTGGTAAAATTTATAAATATGTATCTGCTTGAATAAATTGATCCAACTTTATTTATTTACTATATAAGCTCTTCGATATCATATTACTTTATTGCTGTTTCTCAATATTTTGTACCTATAAAAATATGAGATACTTGCACAAATATCCGCTGTCTAATTACGATAAAGCGGTGGTCGTGTCCCGTCGATTTCTATTCCCGCGAAACAGGCAGCATCCGTTTGAAATTCACGAATGAGACGAAAACAATACGTCGAAGTTCTTCGGTTTTGATACGATTCGGCCCTAGGTTTCGTGTGCTTGCATACAAGAGGCAAATTTATTCAATGTAAAAGTTGGAACACGTCAGATTATCAGGATGCGATTGATTGCGAGTAAGCCCCGAATTTCAATGGATTTCGCGAAACTTTCAGGCCAGATTCGTTCTCGATTCCGCGACGGATGCACGTGACATTGCAGATTCGTTCCACGGAACTGCCACATCTTCGATATGTACGCAAGCCTGTGTCAATAATGGGCTTTCATACAGAGGTAAAACATGGCGTCTTTTCTGATACTTCTGCATTTTCCTTTCTTCTTTTTCTTTCTTCGAAATATACTTTCGCGTTTTCTTTCTTCCATACGAGTCCACCCGCGGCTCCCGGAAAATGAAAAACGAGGAACGTAATTTGTATTCTTTCCAATATTTGGGACTTCAGAAAACACGCTGATCAACTTCGCTTTTGTCAGTTTCATTACATATGTAAGTACACGACCGATCTTCGATTCTCAATAAACGAACGACTCGCTTCTACGAGTTCGTTTGTCGCAAGAAAGTGACATAAAGAATAGAAAATATCGTCGTTTCTTTTTTCTATTTCCCAATTTATGCATTTAATCAATGCACAGGTGTATCTAAACCTACAAATATTTCTTGTATACATACGTATAATCATTATCGTACATTTATTATGCGCCACTTAAAGCTCCTCATCTTCACCCTAATCAATTTCCAGAAAACCGTCGCTACGATGCCACCTCCCTATTCTTTTTCTCCGTCTTATTAGTCCCATATTTTTCTCGTGTTCCTCGTATATTTTCACGCATCGACGTAGCTTCTATCGGACAGCCAGCACGAAATTCCCCTGAGAAGTAGCACGTCATTCACACGGCGAGGAAATCGGCGTGCAAAGAGCTAGTTCCTTTTTCCCGTCGAAACGGTTCGAATAGCAAGTCCTTTCAAGCTACGTCGATGCCGATTGTGTGGCCTTTTAGCGGCAGTCCAGCACCGAAAGTATTGTGTTGCGAAGTGAAGGGTAAGCGCGAGGCCTTATACATGAGAAAGGAACTTCCCGTAGGCCGTAGATCAACCGTTGCGCGAGATAATTATTTATTCCATCGAACACGTAATCAGCTGATAATCGTGCACGCCGCCTGCGTCAAAAATCCAGGTCTGCGGAATAACGACACCTATCCCTACGTTTCACGTCCTCCCATTCGAACGTTAGTCGCATATCTTTCGCTTATTTCACGCTCCTCGACCAGGCATCCGCTGTGAAAAAGATGGGACATCGCACGAATATCATCCATCAGGCATCCAGACATCGAACCCGAAGGCGTACGAGAGACGCTGTCGCATCCTGCAATTAATATCCGATCAAAGGGACACGCGTTCGATACGACGTGGCTCGAATTCATCTTGATGCAATGGCTTCGAGTGGAGTTTGCGATATGGTATACTGGGTTTTACAGGGTAAATGTTATTCGATACGAGGCATAGTTGCACGAGTGTACCAGGTTGGTATGGATGCGTTGTCCGTTTAAATAGAATTCTGAATACGCGTAGCTTTTTAATATATCACGTATGTAACTCTTACAATTAGTCGCAGACGTCCGTATTTTTCGTCGTCGTCAAAGACGCGCAATTTCTTTTGCAATCTTCCTTTTCCTAATATCGTAGAAGATCATTTTTAAATCTTAAAAATATCTATACTTTCCAAGAAACCATTTCATTTTGTTTAACGAAATTGTTCTATCTTCTATCCTTTTGAAGCTTTGGCTCGATCCGCGTTAAACACTCTGTATAATATACGCATAAACTTTTTAATGAACCCGCTACACTCACCATCTTTTAATTTTAATATGAATTTTCTATCAATTAGTTAATTAGGGAGAACACGCGCAAAGAAAACGACATCCAGAAGAAAACCTTTTATACAATTTATTGCGATAATTATTGTAAAGGATGAAATTATGGAAACAACTGTTAATTAAAGCTCATCAGAACGACGCGGCGTCCGATAGTAGAATTCTTAATTCCTTAGTAGATAGTAGATTCCTTTGTGAGCGAACAGAGTTCGCGTGACGAAAAAAAAATTTCATAAGAAAGTTACAGGAACGAAAGTAATCTGTTTTTACCGCCATGATAACGAAATAAGAAGGAATTGCGAGAAGCTTTAAAACGACATGCAATTACTATACGACATTGCGCTGTATCCAACACGCGGATACATACGCAATTGCATATCTACTATTCGTTATTATGCAAGTGTTTTAACCGCTCTGCATTTACGTTTTTGAAACCAGTTTTCCCGGACAATTAACATTAAACAGCACATCCATGTAAATCACTGCATACTTTGAAACGTGTTTCCACTTTGAGAACGATATTTCGCAAAACCACACGAAGATGCAAAATTACTCTACGAAAGAATAAGACGAGTTCTATTTACACTTAAAATTATTCTCGTTCCTGCGAAACAGCTCTTTGTTTCAGGAGTAAGACTATTAGGAAGGAATCCTATGCTTTTGAAAGCGAAATATATCATTCGTTTTCGAAAAGTTAGAATAATTTCAACTAGAGCTATTATACAGGGAAATTGCTACTGAAAATCATGGAATTCTTTCCTGTATCTGAAAACATTCAAACGACAAATTATGATTATTTTAAAGTTTTACAATGTCCATTCACACTTTTATCAGAAAGAACAACTTTGCGACATACGTTTCTCTTTGCTTTCTTTCCTTTTCTCTCCAAAAAGAACGGAAGTCATTTTCGACGAAAAGTGCAGTTTTACTCGATTGTCTGACTTCAAACGATAAACGGTGAACTTGTGTTTCAGCATGGTTCCTGGGATGGTTCATGTGTAAAGCCGTCGCTTATATACAAGGCGTTTCCGTGGCGGCCTCTGTCTACAGCCTTGTTGCGGTTTCCTTGGACAGGTATGTACTACATGTACATTGAACTTTTCAAAGAATGATTTCATCCATGTTCGCCGACGCTCGCCTGGCATTCGATATATAACGCATGGTTAATGTAAAAGTCGTTTTAATCTTCCCATTTTATCCTCGAGCATTCTTAAATTCTCTTTCGCGTAAAAAATAGTTTCCTTTGAAATTCATACATTTTCCTCTTTCTTCTTTCTCTCTCTCTCTCTCTCTCTCTCTCTCTCTCTCTCTCTCTCTCTCTCTCTCTCTCTCTCTCTCTCTCTCTCTCTCTCTCTCTCTCTCTCTCTCTTCAAAAAGTAAGCAGATCGAAAGATATAGAATACTGCTTCGTCGATGGTGCTTTTCTCAAAACCTTTCGACTGACAACACTTTTACGAAGTACGGAAGTATATTGTGTTCAGCGACGGTCAGCGCGATAAAATTTCTCATCTATATTTCATCTTCAAAATGGAAGTATCCAAAGTCTTTTGGTTCCTCGCCGGCGCAACAAACTGCGATAAATTAATAGAATAGCTCCCATTTGTTTTTCTGCCCCTCTTTCTATCGTAATAAATCAGAAGCAACTACTGACCAACCCTTATTGTTAGCTACTCGAACCGCTAAGAGATGGGATAAAAAAAAGGAGGATGTTTTTATTCGAAATAAAGAACGAAGTGCTTCTCGAAATTTCCTGGAAATAGGATTCGTGTGTCTTAATAACGTGATCTTAACACAATAATGTCGTTTTAATGGCAACTCGCTTGAACGCCGTTGGAAGTTTTGAAATCTACGTAACTTATCTACAAAATATCAATTCGTATGAATATAAAATATGAACTATGCGTTTAATGGCAAGCAACTAGTTTCAACGAACGATTGCTTATTCCAGTCCTTCGTTTCTAACATCCGACTATATCCTCTTTCTTCACGAGAGGAAAAACTGAACAATCATCGGTTTCGATCGTTCGAGACACCTTGTTATCGAGACACCTTGCAGCTAGAAAAGAAAACAAGATAGAGGACGAATATATGGATTGTCGCATGTGTATCGCATGGGAAATCACAGACGTCATTAACGCATATTCTTCCCTGACATATTTATTTCTCATTTACGTAGCCATGTGTAACAATTATAGGTTAGATTACGGGAGGTTACGCGTATGTTCGGACGCGTACCTCCTGGTTATTATGACATTCTAGCTGCTCGTAATCGGTGTTTCCATTAACATCGTAATAAGAATGTATGACGAGAAATATAGCACCGAATGGCCACTCGTTATTTCTTAAGAAAGCGAAACCTTGAGTCTATAAAAACGAAAAATTCGGACCAATATTTTATAGACATTAAGATATTATCGGATTGGTGAAAATGTAACGTCTGTTTACAGATTGAGAACATAAATTTCTTTTGTTTATTTCATATACGAATCCATTGCCTTTTATAATACTATTCTACCATTTTGTAAGCTTCTTAATCCACCGAACAAATTTTATTTAACATTGTCGTAAAAATAATCAATAATACAGTTCAGAAATTCTCGAAGAGCGGCATTTCAATCAGAAAATTAAGATATTTTCATTCGATGGTTTTACGGTTTTTACGTTTTGACACTAGAAGATAATCAGAAGAGTAGAAAGAAGTTTTCTGCTGTGATGATAACGTTATTTCTTTTTAGCCTTTGTAAAAGATCCAACGTGTCGTAAATGCGTCTTATCCACTCATATGTTTACTGTCGAATCAAACTTTTTGAAATAGAGTAATGACACAGATACTTTTACATTTTTCTTGTACATAGAATAAGAAAAATCAGGTCGAATGAGAATTCAAACCAAAGCTTTCAGACAAAGTCGAGAGCCGTGTCTCGTAAACATGATTAGAAGAAACGATGGAACTTTACAGCACATCTAGTACTTTTACCAGGAAAAAACGATTACCGAGATGCAGATATGAAAAAAGTGATAAGAAAATAGGTTGTCCAAGTAACGAAATAATAGCTGCAAATGTAAAAGGAAAAAAAAGGATCGGAAGTATACGAAACATATAACAGAATATTAATCGAACAACGAACAGGATCTAGCTCTAGGGAGAGAAAGATCTCCATGATACGTATATTACAAAATCATTCCCATGCACACATCGATAAGAAGAATAAAGCGAGCCTCTTTTACTCGATCTTTACATAATCTCACTAACTGCGATCCTCAATTACTTGATCATCCGATAAGTTACCTAGGCATGATGTTTATCGTATGAAAAATCTTCAATCGGTTATAATTAGTCAGTATAGTTAATAGCAAATGGTATTGATAATATTAATCGTTAGAAGATGACGATAAAGACTAAGTAATATAATACCTAATTTTATTCTTTCATCGATATCTACATCTGAGATATTATAGAGGTAAAGCGAAGTAAAGAATTTCCGATCAATTTATTATTTGCTATAAATATTTTCCATAATTCTGTAAACTTCATCCATAATTGAATAAAATCGATCGACGACTCTTACCTCGGTGCCTTTATCGTTCTCCACGATCCGAATGGCCTGTTGCCAGCAGCAAGGAGATAGACAAAAGGAACGCCAGGCGTCTCGCGAATAGAATTTTTTTTTTTAGACGCTCGAGGCCTCCTCTTTACATGTAAAACGAAACGTTTGGCATCGTTCGCAAATTCTGGTGTCGTTCGCGAACCTTGCCAACGGTTTCGTGCCGTCTTTCGGCGACGTTTAAATTTTCCTTCCTTTGAAAACGCGAAGCACGCTGAGCGAAATTTCTGGAAGCAAAGCGAAAGAAGAAAGTGCGAGCCGTGTTTCGAAGCGGCCATTTTGTATTAACGATATTCAAACCGATATAAGTCTCGTAGTGTTGCAATAAAGATAATATACGTTTAACCAAAGCCAATAACCTGGACGAGTTTCACTTTTTTTCGCAAGATGTTAGATACGGTGAAGAGTGCAATGTGGATGGCGTCGTTTGGTGAACGCACTTTGGGATTCAATTGCTTAACTCATGCACGCAATTGATGAAGGAAATCGTTGTCTGGTTGAGTTTCTTTGGCGCTCGTTCGTTTGTCGCGATGATCGAGAAATGTTCGGGAAAGCTTTGGTATACAAAATGATCCAAACAAGGCTCGACGCGGACGAGAATCGCCGTAGCTGCGGCGAATTAGAAGGACAAGGATATACATATGTAGAATGTATTCTTCCTTTGTAAGACAAAAGAACTTCGTATCTCTGTTCTTGCAACGTTGCTCGTTCTAAGCCGGCTTAAAACGTCACGAACTGCTCCCTTAGATATATCGACTTTGTTCTTTTTGAATCGAATAGTTCAGGCCGGCTAACTACCAAAATTTCCAACTGGTAGATCGTACTTTGATATTATATATAATATATACATATATTATAGTTCTTTGTCTATAAGGGATAGTTTAAAAAATTCAAATCAGGCATTACAGTTACTCGAATTTTTAAAATAAACCACTCTAAACATTACGAAACTCGACCGACGATCTTACACGAGTCGCTAATAACCCATTATGATAATTATTACGACAACGACTAGCCAATTAAAGAAAAAAAAGAATTGCGATAAACGAGACACAAAAAAAAGGAAGAAATTTAAATTCGATTAAGAATTCGTCGAATACCAAGGGAAAAAATGACTAGAGTTCCTGCGAAATGCCCAATAAATGATTTTTTATCAATCTCACGTCAGACGATCTGATTGGTATCACGAAATAGTTTTACACGATCCTCGGAAGCGATCGATCTTACTGAAATTGCCTGGCAAAAGGGAGCATCGGTGACTCGGAATTGTCTTAGCCTTCGATCAACCATCGGGCAGCGACGCATTACTCTCCCTACCTTCGTTCGCCCTCTTTCTCTTGCTTCTTGCCGCTGTTCTGTCTATAGAACGAACTGCCAACTACGAAAATACATACATCTTCCAGTCTTGTTCTCATATCCGCACGAACATCTTCGACAGAAGCTGCAGCTGACCTATCGACCTACGTAAATCCACTAACACGAATCCATCGTGGACTTCCTCCTTCTATGCCCACAAATTCACGTCTCGAGCAATTTCAAACGACATTATTGCAGCTTGATATACACGGCGGGGTTAAAGCAGATTTGGAACACTCCCTTTGTCTTTTCAATGCTGCGACTAAGTTATGTAAGACTCGTTGCTACGCTATAATGTAATCGTTGCTCGTACCAAAGAGGTACGTTATTTACTCGAGAAAGAAAGGAAAGAATCGAAGATTTATGAAAGGTTTGTCATCTTGTTGCATCTAAAAATACACTACGGCAAACTGTATAGCATGTTTTACTTTCAATTTATTCTATAGTAACCTATAAAGTATCTGTAACTTATACAAATTTCTATAAGCATCGCATACGTGGAAGCGTCAACGACTGTTACCGCTTCCTATCCTTTTTACTTTCAAGATCTTGAAGATCTATAAAAATCTCTTCAATCGGTTTAATATTCGAGAATTTAAAATATAAAATACAGCGAACGCTGAACAAAAATACTAGAAATAGAAATTATCTACGTATATACAAATACTGCGCTGTTTGAACAGACAAGTAATCGAAGATTTATTCGCGAGTAACGCAGTTGCCTTATTTTATTGCTGCCTTGTTACTGGTTGTTTCGTCGAATCGTAGTGACAGATTAACGGATGTTTATTGTTTATGCATTCAGGAAAAATTTAAACGTGCAAAAATGAATCGAACGCGTTTAAGTTACAAAAATGTATTACGTAATACTCGTTATGGTGTTTGATAGAATTTAATAATATTATAATCTACATAGTCTGGAAGATAGAATAGACATCGGGATGCCTTTAAGCGGTACCGCATTTCACATTTGATATCGATAAGCAACCCAGCTCTCGTTCCATTTTATTAGTAAACCGGCCATTTCACCGTAAGTCGATCATATTTCGTACCCATCGAACGCAGACTTCCGCGTGGTTGATACACGACACCCGTCACACTTGTTACACGTCCAGAGACTCTGATCTTTCACGCACAATAAAGAGAACGAATAACCTGCTCTTGATTACACGCGATTACATCACCAAGCGATCGAAGATCGATAATTGGCAGTGATTCGTCGCGTAACAAAAGACGATGCCAGTTGGCGCGATTCCGCCGATGGTCCATCAATTCGAAACACTTTTCTAGTATAACGAAGCAAGGCTCTACTCCTATTAAATCTAACAAAAATAAGGTGGAAATTGGAACGTACTCTTAGGTACGACACGTTTCGATCGGAAATACTTTCCTTTAGTCGACATTAGACCTTGTATGAAGTAATGGGTGTGAAGTGGAATTTACGTCATATTACGAATTAAATGACTTCATGGTAATAAATGACCGTGAAAGATCGGTTTTTTCGGTGGACGGTCTGATAATTAAGCAACTCGTATCCCGAATCTCAGGCACAAGAAAATTGAAACCTCAGTTTTTCTCCACTCACCTTCGACAAATTTAAAGTGTAACATGCCGATTTGTAACGGTATCTAATTTTCAAACCACGTACTAATATCGAAAGTTTATATCTCTACATTTCATAATTGGGAAAGGCTAATCATATTAGACAGATTGCAAAGCCGTGTCAGATTTTCGTTGCGTATTTTTAACTTTATTTAATATTACGATAAAGCGAGATGGAGAACAGAAGCTGCTTTGAATCTTCCTTAAATATGGAATTCACGATTCCGACAATTTTTATATTACGTTTACCGAATTTAAATCGATATAAGAAAGTTCCATGAGTATCGCTATCATGCATGACAATCGATAACGTGGATTTGATATTTTCCGCGTGAATCTCTTCTTAATTTATAGCAAATTCATTCTTTCATGTGATTGATAATGAACCATAGAATAAAACGAAAGTGGATTAGTGGAAGCTGTCGTTGTTGTATCGCTTCCTGTATTATACCCAGTACTTTCAGCTAATTTTCGTATTATCCACTTCCTTGGATATTTGGTTTGCTATTGGTTTTTGTGCAAGATCGATAATCTATAACGATAGGCGTCTTTCGAGAAAAGATTAGCGACATCCGTCTTAAATTCGTTCTTCGCGAATTCTATTCCTTTTTTTTTACACATAGAACTCGAGCCACTAAATTACTTTTTAAAAGTATAGACACGTACATGCTAATCCTTTCACGACACAGCTGATCACTAATTTTAAGACACCCTATAGGAAACATATACCGAGCTCCACATAAACGTTAGCAAAAATTATTTAGAGTCAACCGTCTATCGATCTAAAGGTGAAAACGTAAAAATCTTACGACAGGTGTTAATTTATGTATATGTGTAACATCCGATCGGTACCCTAAGCTTCGCAACGATTCTCGATCCCGAAGAAGCTCGAAGGATTCCTCTCCAAGGATATGTTTGGCATCTATAGAGCGGCGCAAAGAGGCCGAAGAAGACCTTGACTGGATTTTTTTCACGAAATCAGTCCGCGTTTAGAGCGTGCGGCTTTACGTTTTCAGCTGGCGTTGTTGCACTTACCCCGACCTAACCAGGGTCTGTGCGGGTGACCCACACCTTCGTATCGTTTACACAGACAACGAAACTGTTTCCACGCGAAGTGTCTTAACCCAATTCCCGAGAACCGATCGCGAGGGGTTGATAGCACGTGATTGGCCAGATTCGCGTTGTTTAGAGCCGATACCGAACGTGGATTGGCTAAACGGCACCCCACCTCCGTTCTTAGATCGGCTGACTCAACACGCCGATGAATAACGTCAGACGGTCGAATGGAAGGCCACGTGATCAAATTTATAGCAATTTTTTAAAACCGACTTTTGTATAAAAGGACCACCGCCCGGTACATCCAGCATAAGCTTACCTACTTTCGAGAAGTAAACAAGCAACCCACAACCCAATCAACATGTTCAAGTTGGTAAGAAGAATATCATATTTTATATTACTTATTTCCATTGCTTTACTAGATTAGATAAATAGAGTTTTACTTTGTCGATGTTACGTGGGTGGGCGAAATCGAGCAACGAAACGGTTCTAACCAGCACGATTTCACTTGGAACAGACAGATATACCGCATACGTGAGCCATTCAAGACAAAACGGCTATATATAGTTTAGCAGCGATAGATATTAAGTTTCATTTGGTTTCAAGTTGGTTTTAATAGACCATGTACGAATAAGCTACGGCTTTCGTTCACCCTTTGGTTATTTCTTTGACCTTGGAATTTTTTACGTATTTGGGACAGGGATACCGATTTGAAAATTGTATAAATTTTTTAGCTTCTTAACCAAAAGTATTACAAGGGAAACTAAATTGTACCAGTTTCGCCCGTTTTGATAGATACCTTACCTAGTAATTGGTGGACGAAACACTAATATTTTCTCAAATGCGTATAGCACATAATCCTACCTATAATATAGCATAATTATGCAGAATTCGTAAGACAACTTTCAAACGTCCTTTACATTTCTCGTTCAACGTCCAGCAAAATCGTTCTATTCGAAATTCTTTTTGGAAAATTTTTAGATTTTCGAGATACCTCTACAGCTTCTCTCTATTTTTCTAAACGCAAAACGGAATTTCTTGTCGGTGAGGCCGGCCTCCTTGGCTAATTTGCATATTAACCGCATTCGCGAGCACATTCATATGGAGGACTGGCTAATCGTCCGATCGAATCACCGTGGAACGTCGCGGCGAGGAAAATTCCTCCGTTCACTCTGATCTTCTTTGATCGATAAAGCATTTGATTCCCGCGGCAAACGCGTCAAGTATCGCGCCGTGACCTTTCCACGCACATACATCGGTGTAATTGTACGTTCACTCGGACGGACACCAGCGTTTCCGTCCGGTCACAAAAATCTACGCGAGCGAGCGAAACCACTGAAGCATGCACATTGTTGGCCAACTCTGCTCGCGAACGCAGTCGGACAAAATGGAATGCGACCCGCACCACGGACACCGCGCTCTCGCTTTTTCCTCGACTCGAAACCGATCTCGCGCACTCGCCTGCTCGCGTGCCGCTCGTCCACGACACTTGCTTTACGTCGTTTTATTCCGATCTGCATGTTTCCATACCATTTTTTCGACCAAGGCGGTGTTATAGACGGTGTTATAGAAATATAAATTTGAAGACTGATATTGATTCGTATGTAACGTAAATTTTTAGTAAGTTTTTGTACATTTCGATCAGATCGATTTGTGAAGTTTTTCTTTAACCGTTGGTTGATATAATCATAACGCGATAGTGTCGACGTTATTACAGACATCGAGCAGATTTTGCATAAAAGCTTAACATGCTTGAGAAGAAGTAGAATAAGGTCGTCGCGGACCAGCCGTATGGATTTAATCAAGCAGTCGGCCTTTCGTGAGATTCTACGATCAACAGACGCGTACTAATTTTATCATCTCCGAAATAACGTTAATCGCCGTTGGATATTTCACTTATTCTTTTTCTAATCATACCGCTTTCAAACTAGCATATCGAACTACTACGGAGTATCAAACTACTAAAAAAAATCTATATCGGTCAGTTCATTCTGCGAGTCTCCGATCGTCCAAGAATCCTTTTATCTGGGCCATGATTATCACCGTCGGAAAAACCATCAATCTTTCAAAACAATTTACTTTTTCATTCTTACTTTGGCCTTTTCCTTGTATCTTTCACGCTGGCGATTCCAAGGACACCGGTAAACAAATACGGGTCTCGAACACGGCTTAACGCGATTAAAGCGTTCTCTTCGTTTCCACGTAAGACCATAATCGCTGGAAGATTAACGCTCGAACTAGATACACGACCGCACTGTGTTACGACTATTAACTATGTAGAAGATAAGAAGCCGGTGAACGTAGATCGAGTATCTAAGGGGTTGGGTTGGTAAGAGAAGAGCCAGGGGTAAACTAAGAATCGCACGTGCTGTTTTCCCACAGGCTGTTCTCGCCGCCGTCCTGGCTGTCGCTACCGCCGCCCCTGGTGGTCTTACTGGCATCATCGCTGACCACGCAACCGGCCCAATTACGGCTCCCTTGGTCGTCTCGCACGCGGCTGCTCTGGCACCAGCTGCCCACGTGATCGCCCAGCCTGTTGCCCCCATCGTCCGCACCGCTCCCATCGTCACCAAGTCCGTGCTGACCGCCGCACCCCTGCCCCTCCTTTCTGCGCACGGCTTGCATTAGATGACAACTGATTCTATCTTACTACCACCAAGTCACGACGAGACAGCCCCCCTAGAAAACACATACACACACATACACACACCTTTCTAATCCCTCGTAAATCGTCCCCACCTCCAAACCAGGCAAAAAAACGAAGCAGCGAAATTGAAGAAAAAAAGCACGAAGGGAAAGATAGATCATAGCTCGAGGATGGAGCGAGAAGAACAGCCACAATCGAGAAAACTAGTAAATCAATTGTTTCATTCCTGGTCATCTCCTGATCATCGAGACGACGTCCAGCTTTTTTCGGGACACGATCGGTAAAACGATCCGCGACGCGATCCGAAGATCAAGAATCGCGTCAGAATCGGCTGGTCTCTTTCCTTTCGGCGACCATTTGCCGCCCTAAGATCATCAACGCAATTCGGACATTCGCATCTCTATCATTGCACCATCATCCAGGACCCTTTCCCTTTGGTCATATGGAATTTTAATAAAATTTTATTTAAAAAAACAAACAATGGGATTCGTGTGTTTCGCTCTAGTTTCCACAGTCTTTCGTCTGATCCCTCTATCGCTCCAACATGTTCCTTCTCCGATTTCACGCACCAAAAGAAGTTTGTCAGGACGAAGCAACTCCATCGGAGTAAAGTTTCGAACAAAGTACCCACGATCTCGAACGTTCACCCTGCTTCCAGAATATATATCTTATCCGACGATAAAACAAGACACACGCAAAGATACTTTGCGTTCGCGTTGCAATCGCAGACACGGACAAACGAACGCCGCACCGTCGCGCCGTTACACGCAGATGGCCATATAAACGACGCATCCCCGTAAACGACGTACGCGCCTTCACCCTGCTTTCGCATGAATCTGGCCTTCGACGATCCTTCCTCCGTTTTACGACTGTCCCGAACAATCTCTCCCCTTTAATACCTTTAGATTTTCCATGCTTCTCCTTGCGAACAACGCTGCCGAATCTCGTATCAGCGGTCTCTTCTCGTTTCCATCGTTCGCGATACGCTGGAACTCGAGTAGGGCAGCGCTTGCCAACCATCCCGCAGATTTTACAGTCGATATAAAAGACAACGAACGAGTTTGACGGTGAAATTAACTGGAAAAGGGAAATGGCTTTGGATTCTACTGCAGTCGTTGCGACTACCGCGTGTTTTACTTTAAACTTTTACTTTAAACATCTCAAATCGGTAAGAAGTTATTCGTCGCTCAATTGTCGCCTTTGTGGTGTATAATCTTTAGTCGTAAAGATTATCGCACAGGTGAAGAAATTAGCTTGGTTTCGTCATCGATAGAGATACACGGATCCTGGGTGGTACCATTTGTAGCCATGAGCGTAGGACAGAGGCAGAGTCGCGGTGTGGAGAGGTAACACCTTCGCGTAAGGATGCCAGTAGACCAGCGGGGGTGCTATTACTGGCGGCACTGGAGCTGGTGCAGCGGATACCGCCAAGATAGTCATGGCCAGCAAAAGAATCTGTCGATAAGAGAAACCTGTTATTTTGTATACTTTCAGAGTTACTATTAGCAACATACGAATATTTGCATTTCCAATGTATCATTAGTAAATTATTATTTTTAAAGTATTCGCTTCTCTTCGTTGGACCGAACATTAGACCGAAACAGATGCGGCTAAATTCAGAAAGTGGCAAAAGTATTTATTTACACCTCATAAATTTAAACGGAACGATACATGTTACGAAATTAAATAACGATAAATTTTGTGTTTTCGTTTAGTAGCCAATTTATTTGACAGAAGTATCGCAGAGGCTTTATAAAAACATCCATTATTCTATATATAAATCGATGTTCGTATATATGCGCCACTTTATAGCTTTGTAAACACATAGTAATCGATAGTTTATACAGACAACAGTATTTCTTTTGCATGGTTCGTAGCTCGTTTAAAGCTTACCGTTTTCATCGCTCATACGTATGTATCGATTATTCCATTAATAATTGTCAAATTAGTAGAAGATTTGTAGGACTAGTCTCGTTAAACCGACCGTTATTTGCATCCTTAATGTTCACCATGCGACGAAAGTGTGAAGCACAGTCGAGTAAGTAAATAGAACTGTCCATATCGAGAAAGATATAGAATTATCGATCTCGTTAACAAAAGCTAGGTAGGACAGCCATATTTGATTAGTTTGTCAAGTATACCGCAACGAAATGCCGTTTTAAATATAACTCAAGTATTTAAACCAAAAATAGATAATATTACTAATATCGATATTGAGATTAAATTTATTATCATAATTGTAGAGAAATGAGATTACAAGTGATAGATATAAATATTTGTCGCCGGTAATAACGTACATCGGTTGAGACAGTGTCTGACCGTAAACGATCTACTTTCACTTGCTTCCTCGTATCTTCTTCGTCATCGCTTATCTCGATACTTTACTCGATCATTCGAATGATAAATAGTTTTAATACAAAATCTTTTATACCATATCGAATCAAAGTTATTCAAATTAACGATAAATTTGAAAACATATAAATTTATTGGCAATATTAATCGGAATTGGCCTATTTTGCCGTTTATCGTATTAGAAACGATTTCAAATCGTCTATCTACAAAAGTTTAACAATTTATTATTGTTACGCTTGATTATATAACGTGTATCGAAAGTTAGTGTAAAAATGTTACTCGTGATGGTGTACTCATGTTGTAACGAACGAAATTAATTGGTATTTTTATAAAAGTACCAGGGATCCGGTGCAGTCGTCCAAATCGACGCTAGATGCAATTAAAAATTTTATGAAAAATAAAAGGTAAAGTATCTCGCTTAAACTACTACAAAATGAAACAAATGACGCTATGCAAAAATAATAACGAGTACGGGTATAATTCTGTAAAATAACTGATTTACCCACTTTCAACGTAATAATCTGACCGAAATGAAAAACGAACGTTGTAACAATCTACGACATATTCTATCAAATTCATCGATTTCGTATATTATTTAACACGAACCGTTTAAAATCGGTATCGTTTGTCGTAACAGATACTCGCCTACCCCGTACATGTAGTAAGTAAGCGCATATAGGGTATACGTATAATGGATATACTTGCCAGCTTGAACATGTTAAACGTTTTATCGGCTTTTCCGTAGGCAAACACGAAAAGGACGCGGATCGATACTGCTGTTAGCTCTACGGAAATCGAACTCTTTATATACACGCGCCGAAAGCTGTGTCGTCTTCGTTGTTCACTCCCACTCGTGCGCTCCCAATGGCCTCTGCAGCCTTCGTCATTCCCGATAATCCGTATCCGCGAATCGAGCTATTTTTTCGTCCTTCCTAACCCCCGTTCGTTTTCCCCTCCGCGGAATACACGGAGGCTGGCTTCGGAGGCACGAAGGTTAGCACTTTTGCGTTATAAATATGCAACGGGAGAGACGCGCGCCACTCGGAAGTAACAATGCAGATGAGAACGCGGACAGGTAGATCGGTATCAACTGGACGTTGATTTATAGAAGGACTCTTCGACGTGGACAACGACGAACGGTTGTGTTCGTTTAATCGAAGGACGCGACTGTTCGCCGAGCGAAGGCTCTCCCATTAAAATCCGATACCGAGAAAATCGAAATCCTTCGTGTCGGAATCTGTCGCGAAGCAACGACAGGCCATATTCGCTAATGGACGTGCCTAGATCCTTGTTGGAACGGATTCGAGTTGGACAGAAGCGTGTAAGGATGAGCACGTACCGGTCAATTAACGGAGGCGAGGAATAGACGTCTTTTCGACCCTCTTTGATCGTTCAACTGCTTCCTTTGCTGTTATAAGTCACGTTTACCGTATATTCGAGGGAAACTGGACTGGAGTTTGCCGACTTCGAGCGATAGAAAAAGAAAAATAATCGAAAGGCTGTAACGAGCTACTGTGTACGAGACATATCGAGAAAGAAGTTGCTTGCTACAACGATGAAATTTCTAGGATGATATTCTTTATCGGATCTAGAGACTTCGAACGTGATTACTTAACAAATTCTTAAGAAACGACACCTTATCTAGGCAAGACTCGTTTCATAGACCGCGATACAGGAATGTTGAATTGCCATTGCGTCGCATAAAAGGCGCATTGCTATACATATCCATTCTTACGTAGCAGCCGTGCGCCCGTCCAAGCGTAACAGAATCGAGTGTCTTTCGAAATCACCGATAGAATATATCGAGATTTCCATAACGGAGGCATAAAAAATGAACGGTTACGTTTTCCGCAACACGATTCTGTGGCTGCGTAGGTGTAGCCTCGTATCCCAGTGTCGTAAAATCTCGATTCCTTCGTGATCAATAAACAATCACAACGTTCGCTCATGCTCGAACGTCGTTACGCGATCTCGCGACCGTCATAGGCTGGCCTCGGTCGCTAGCAGCTCGTTTTGGCACTTTCTTTGTGCGTGTGATAGGTCTCCTTAGTTGAAAAACTCGTTTATCGAACTTGTCCCAGGGATTTGGAAAATATGTTCAATTCGGTGTTAGAAGAGATGACCGTTTCTTCGATCTAGCGTATTGTAAAATGTCTAAAGTTTTGATCGACCAAGTTTGAAAGTCGCTCGCGATATATCATGTCAACTCCATAGATCGAAACGTAGAAAATATTTTGGTTCCTACAATTTATAAAATACGTAATAGTCAAATTAACTCGAAGCACGTCCTCTCGTACAACTCGAAACGTATCGATTATTGTTTCACGTTCCAAATTAACAAAATTTTTAACGAAAATTTACAGAAACCGAGTTATCGTCAACCATAAATTCTCGACATCCTAAAATATACACGAGTACAGAAAAAATTTCGGACAATTACTAACATCGATCCGTCTGCCCGCAGGTTCCTGGCGATCTGGTGGCCCCTGAAATGCCAAATAACAAAGAGGCGAGCTCGCATGATGATAGTCGTGATCTGGTTCATCGCCCTCACCACCACATCTCCATGGTTACTCTTCTTCGATCTGGTGTCGATTTACGACGACGATCCAGACCTGAGGCTCTGCCTGGAAGTGTGGCCGCACCCTGAAGACGGCACCCTCTTCTTCCTGATCGGCAATCTAACATTATGCTACGTTCTTCCCACAATTTTGATCTCTCTTTGCTATATCCTGATCTGGATAAAAGTATGGCGAAGGCATATCCCCTCTGACACGAAGGACGCTCAGATGGAGAGAATACAGCAGAAATCGAAAGTAAAGGTGGTGAAGATGCTGGTCGTCGTAGTGATTCTGTTCGTGCTGTCGTGGCTGCCGCTCTACGTGATCTTCACGGTGATCAAGCTTGGCGGAGACGTTGCCGAAAGAGAGGATGAGATCCTGCCTATCGCCACGCCGATCGCTCAATGGCTTGGCGCCAGTAACTCCTGCATCAATCCCATCCTGTACGCTTTCTTCAACAAGAAATACCGTCGTGGTTTCATCGCGATCCTCAAGAGCGGACGCTGCTGTGGCAAGATCAGGTACTACGAAACAGTGGCTATGATGTCCTCGTCGACGAGCATGAGGAAATCTTCGTACTACGTGAACAACAACAATAACAACTCATCGACCAGGCGAACCTTCCATGGGCCGCCGGTACACCAGGAGAGCAACGTTTCGTACATATTCAACCACACCGGCGTCTAAATTAGTAAACACTTCGTAGGGATTCGATGTATTCCGAGGCTGGCTGCCCGGAACGGGCTTAACAGTGAGCCGGTCCGAGATTCTGGGTCACGCGTGATCGTCACGATTGTCACTCGGATCGGAAGTCGCCGATTACGGAGTCCCAACCATGGAAGCATGTTGCTAACCCGCGAAACCGATCGTTCGCTCGTTTCTTCTGCTACTTCATTTTTGTACACATCTTTTGATTTTGATCGCGATCGTATGTAACGCGACGCGTTCCAGTTCCCTATTGTCGACGCGGAAACGACGGTTTCTCGAATCTGTCGTTTTCTATCGTCTCGCGCAACGTGCATCGTAATTTCATTAAAAACGAGCGTGATCGTGTAATCACGCTGGTTTTACAAATAGATCTCCACGCGTCCCTGCGTAACACGTTGTTACCGATCCCTTCTTTGCCTCGAGGTATCCGGACTGAATGCGAGACATTCTTTCGGACTTACCTTGCGACGAAGGAACTGGGTAAAAAGATTCGACGAACGAGGGCGTAGATCGCGTTGAGGTGCTCGCATACTTCCGAGGCTTTCTTCTTTTTTACGAGTACCTTTCTAGATTTTTAAGGTATTCACGAACAAAGGGACTGAGTTGTCTGCTTCGAACGAAACGACGTTGTGACGGCAACGAGTAGAGGGACAGGACAGAATTAGCAACTCCATTTGTCTGAACCTTTCGAGAGACAAGAGAGACAAACGGTTTAACACGATGGAAACTGTACGTCGATTCGCCTCGCTATCTACGGTTTCTCGTTCAAATAGTAAAAGTTCAGGCAATAAGAGTTTAGTTGACTCAATTAGTCGCTGATTAAAATTTCGTTCCAATAAACGCGGTTCTACCGTAAAAGGTACGTGAGTTCAATACGTCATTGTACACCGCCACAAGACAAGGTGTAAGTTGCTCGCGATACTCGCCAGCGTAATTAACGTGCGAATACAATTAATAATTCCGAGAGAACGGCTGGCAGCGCGACACAGACCGTTTGCTATAACGATGCTTCTGGAACTGGTGGTCCATTCGTAATTGTACTTGTCGTCTGAACGAAGAAGGTCGCTAACAAACTAAGAAACTGCGCGCACCGTTGACTCGTCACGACGATTTACTCATAGGTCCTTAGGATAATGTAATACAGAAATTTAACCGTGCATTGCATGCTGCGATTTAAGTGACACTAATTGCATAACACCTAACGTTACCTTACACATTATTGGTATAACATATACGTGAGTTATCGAGATAGAGATAAGAAGGGAAAACGAAAGAGAAAGTAAGCTAGAACAGAGGCGGAAACAAAATGTAAAAGTAAAAGAGAGAGAGAGAGTATTCGAGAATTTTTATTAAACACTACCTCCGCATGCGAGAACAGCAGATTACTACGTATATACACTACTTGTACTTATTATTCGTAGCACGGTCGACTCCAACAGGTATAATACATATACACGTATATACATATATATATATAAATATATATATACATATATATATTTTCTTATCAGAACGTTAGACGATCTAGTTGATACTTTTTTTGTTTTTGTTTCTTGGGGACTTCTTACGGTGCCATACGTATACCGATAAATACACGTGTCGCGCGTATCATCGTGCAGGAAGTAAAAAATATTTAAAAGAACCGGCGAAGAGAGTGCGCACGATGGTTCTAACGTTACATCGATCGAAACGATGGAACGATCAAACGATTAACAACGCTTTCGTCTTTGCCACGTTGTCAAGTTGCCTGCCTTCTTCCGTCTCCTGTGATCCAATTCAACTCGTCGCTTATTCCACTCCCAAATCCAGTCGCACCTACTCGTTCCTCTGTGTGTCTACGCCGACCTAGAGAAAGGCGGAAGCGACCGACTTTACAGTTTTGTCTCGAATTAATATCGACCGATTACGTGTGCGACGGATTAACGCGATCACTGGCGACAATAACGACATTTTACGCCCCAGGAGGGCAGCTCCTGCCGCGAGTTAATTCAGAGATCAAGCTACGTAAGTACTCGTGGCAAATATTTCAACATCATAGTGACATTTTTTGTTAAATTCCAATCATGACGCTTGATTTTATCACGATATATCGCGATTAAAATTGGCGAAAAGAAGATCGATCGATTTGGATGATTTTCCATGAGCACGTGTTCGTATTATTTTAGAGTTCGATCTCTCCAACCGTAACGTCGAAATATTATACAGGGCATTGTAGTTGTTTCCTGTCAAACTTTGTCGCTATATCGTATAAGTAGGAGAAGAAGAAAGCTGCTAAACGTACATACGTATACATGTACATGCGTATGTACGTTCGAAGCTTTGTTAAAAAGTTGTAATGAAAATATAGAATATAAGGGAAACGGTAACAAAAGTATCGCTAGATTTTAATACTTCGTTTGAAAATGTTCATCGTTCCTGTCGATACACGACTGACTGATACAAGCTGTAAAAAAGTTGGATTTATTTCGATATTGTGTTTGATGATAGAGTTCATTTCGATTTTGTTGCATCTCGGTAAATCAGTCATTGATTTTTGCAATTAATACCACTTCGATATATCTTTCCTCAAAAGAGCAAAGTATCGTTCCCTTTAATTTTTGTAGTTTTGTTATAACATTTTGCTATACGAAGCTTCGAACAACCCTACATTCGTACAACATTCGTTTTCTTCTTTGTGCTCATAGAATATACTGACAAAGTTTAGCCTGGATAAAACAGCAACACTTCGTGGTTTTCACTCGTTTGTTTTGTAGCCACGTGTCGTTCTAACTCGTCAGCGTGGAACAACTTGTTGAAACACGTATAATTCGTCTTATTGTCGCTTACTTTAAAGAATCGTTATGAAATTGTAATTTTTCCGTTACCTATTCAAATTCCACGTTATTTCAACTACTTTCTGTACATTATTTTTATTAAATTTATTATTGAAAAAAAGTCGCGCATTTCATCGTAATTAGCGCGACAGTCTACGATAAACTGAGCTTGCGATCGTCTCAATTTCCACCAAATACAAAATTATTCATTTTCGATGTTTAAACACGAAATTCGTAATTTGATTATTTCGTGTATACTCCATGGATAAAGAATCGAGACTATTAATATCCATGTTCCACAAACGTTTGTTCCCCTTTAACGAGTTGCAGC
Organism: Bombus sibiricus; assembly: GCA_014737505.1. Classification (NCBI taxonomy): domain Eukaryota; kingdom Metazoa; phylum Arthropoda; class Insecta; order Hymenoptera; family Apidae; genus Bombus; species Bombus sibiricus. The sequence goes on along the minus strand of JACXIM010000132.1, from coordinate 54,903 downwards.
GATTTGTTGTTCTTCTACGTGATTCTTATCGGGCATTCACGTAGCGTACACTCTTTCCTCCATGTCAGAGGATATCTCCGTCGATCAGCTGTGGATCGTTTTCCTCCAGCGAAGAATCCGATACGTGCGATAACAGCGAGATGGAAATCGCGACGATCGACGAAAAGAAAGGACAAAGGAAATGGAAAAAAGGCAGCATGGGATTTCACGCTTCACGCGCGCTTTAACGCTACCGACGAGCATTATAACGTGTTAAAACGAAGAGCTGCGGGGTTTTATGATAGAGCAACTATTTTCGTAAGGTTTTTATACGTGGCGATGACAGGATCTAGATGTAACGAAAACGTATGCGAAATATAATTGTACAGACGGCTTTAAACGAGGAATACTTTATTCATATCTATCGAAGGCTCGTAACCGATGCGACACCGACCGAGTCTCGCGTGACGTTTCTTAAAATGTAATAAATATAAAACAGAGAAACCGTTAGAGATAAACACGCGAAGGATAAGTGCCGAAAGCTAAGAAAAAAGTAATTGTAAAAATGAACGAGGAAGAAATATGGAAATAACAAAAGGACATACGAGTCGAGGAAGTAACTATAAATAATTGAGAAGTGACTGTATACTTACGTAAGCGCGGCTCTAAGCATCTTGTAAGTTAACAATCTACATATATCATAAGAACATGATATTTATATAAATAGCATTTATGTATACGATGTACGCATATGTGTGTATATATATATATATATATATATATATATATATATATATATATATATGTATACACATGTATACATTTATCGTACACGTGAAAACTCTGCTGCTGTCTTTATGTACATAATGTAACTTATCGTGTAATATTATTGTACATACATAAGTAACGTATATCATTGCTATATTGTTACTATATACACCGCCGTTACCTTCGTTCTTATTCGTTGCTCTCTAATCGGAGAGAGAAAATTCTTACTCGTCTCATCGAGAAATATCCTCATCGGAGAGCGAACGAGCTTGTTCACCGTTTTACCGTCTCGTGAGATACGTTTCGTGTACGCACAGTCAAAGAAAGACAGACTTCTTGCTGTTCTAGAAAAGGAGTCTCTCTCTCTCTCTCTCTCTCTCTCTTTCTCTCTCTCTCTCTCTCTCTCTCTCTCTCTCTCTCTCTCTCTATCTATCTATCTATCTATCTATCTATCTATCTATCTATCTATCTATCTATCTATCTATCTATCTATCTATCTATCTATCTATCTATCTATCTATCTCTCTCTCTATCTCTTTCTATTTCTGTATCTCTATCGTTGGATCCATTATTATTCGATTAATTGTCGATAAACGCTCTCGATCGTGTATATGTTCGTTTCGATTGTACATATATATTAACCGCTGTATTTCGAGCACCGCCCATGCGTTCACGGTGTTTCGAACTTACTCGAAGGATTCAGATTTTATTAATAAATGTTATTCCAACTATTTTGATATATTTGGAACGTCACGCGTAAATAACACTGTTAGTACTTATAAATACTATATTCGAACGTGCTCGGGTTCGTCTCGAATAGTACGCTGTACATTGTTGTTGGTATTTCCAAGTGTTTTCGTATTTTACGTACACAACTATTGATACTATTTTTTATAATAACGAAGATCATAAACGGCTACGGCTTAAAACGCGGAGGAGCGAAAACAGAGGAGAATACGATCAATTGACTGTACGTATCGAGAAATCTGCATGACGCTCAACTGGTTGGGCAATTCCTCGAAAATAATTAGCGCGTCGCGGTTTCTAAAGCGGGTCCTATCTTCTATACGGAACGTGTGCAATTTCAGAAATTGCACGATATTTATTTTCGTACAGATATACAGTGTACTTCCGAAATTAGGCGATGAACTTTGAGAACATACGACGATCCTCTGGATAAGAAATGCGTTCCATGTTTGTAATTACAAGGAGAAGGGAATTCTTTCGTAGACTGTGATTGCTTCTCATCTGTGGCGATATACCATGAAAATGTTAAGTGACATGACTGTAGCGCCCATAGCACGAATATTCCTGCAAAAGAAGTTGAAAATTAATTTTGCGATATCATATAAAATAATTAGTAACCGACGTAATTAAATTAATCGATATAGTTGAAAATGATTGGTACGTAACACGATGTAGACACATGTTAAGATAAAAGTATGATAATCCTATGATTTTGTTGAAAGAGAACGTAACCTGATCTGTGTAATAAGTTTTTATATATCGAAATCAAATTTTTGAAATCGCATGTACCTCTTTTATATCATATCACATCTGCGTCCGTATATTCGCAATTAATTTATCTATGGGTAAAACGATCAGAATTGTTTCAACATCTTATACTTGGACATACTTTAAGAATCATGCTGTTTTCAAACTTTCTGCACTACCTTGGTTGGTACATCTACGCATATATTCTACGATAGGCTCTTCCCGTCTAATTAACGCTATACGGTTCGCAGACATTATAACTGGAAGAACGCGCGAAAGAACGAACGTGACGTGAAAGATACTTGGTCGATGATGCACGCGAGCTAATAACAAGATAGAAACGTTCGTTCGTTTGTAAAGTGGTGTCAATGAAAACGCTATAAAACATGGAACTTTTCGACTACATGTAAATTCAGACTTTGATTTTCCACAAAGACCTCGTCTCGAGGAAAAAATCTGTCGCGATCGATACGACGCCTCGAAGAGCCAAGAGAACGAAAGAGGATCATTTTCGTAATTGCTGTCATAAACGCAACCTATGATCTCAAAGCTCGACCGCCTATTTTAAAATTCTTCTCGTCTACTACTTACGAAGTAAGAACTGCGTGGAACTACGAAACTCGTAGCACCACGAGAAAAACGCTATAGCGTTCGTAACGACCAAGTCGATGTACTTGGACTGTTGGAGGTGTTGCCTAGCCAGTTTGATCGTCAGGCCCGTATCTCGCTGGTACGACAACGTACCTGACGATTTCGTTTGCAAACGAGGCTGAATCGACTCTCAAAAGTAACCTCCAGATCCGTTCCTATGCTATCGTTCACGGTGGGTGAATACACGCGTAAAACGGATAGAATTACCGAATGAAAGTTTTTCTGTTGCGCCATAACGTTCGACTAATCGCTTGATACCAGGGCTGACTGTACATTTTGTGTCTTACGATTAGTTGCTTGGTTTGCATGGCGGATCGACGGTGATCGAGAAACCGCGGATAGATCGATAACTGACGATAAAATAAATAAAATTTTAATCACTATCGATTCACCGATATTAACGATGAATTACCATGCGAGAGAGCCCGGGTGAAACTTTCATTTATCACGACTACGCGATGCTGTTCTTGGCGAGTAAATTGGGCAAGTAACTAGAAACTAGAAACGATAACGAAATGTAATGATATAAAGCGATCGTGATCGAAGGGTGATTTATCGATCATATTGTTTTCCAAGCCTGCATAGCCTTTCACGTTTAACCGATAATCGGAAATACACTTGCATATCGATGGATTTGGTTCTGACTCTAATAATAATAATAATCGCCGAGACTATGGGTCGCGTAAAATGATTAGAGAAACTTTTCTTTTCCTACATTTCCTTTTCTTCGCCTTTCTTTGAGAATTTCAACGCGATGGGGCCAAAAACATATGGTTTCTGAAAGGTTTCTAGACTTTCGAATGCGTGCAAATGTACGCACTTTGCGGAAAAATTCCAACACTTTGATAGAATCGAGTTACGACATATATAAAAGTAACAAAATCAGATTTACAAAGGATGTATCGACGCAAAGTGTAAGTTTTTCCGCGAAATGTCGAAAACTTTCAAACGTGAACGATGGCCGCAGATATCTCGAGTCTCTATCGATTCATCGGATATTTTTCTACACGGGTTTGATTAGATTTTTCAAAAAAAAAAAAAAAAGTGAGTGGCGTGTGTGTAAATAAACGGGAATTTTAGAGGAGTATTGTATTATATTATTATTACGATATTATTATTACATTATTTACTATCAATTTACATGAAACGTTTACACAGACTAAGGTAACAAGATATTTATCTATAAATTTACATCGAAGAAAAGACAAAAAAAGAAAAAATGTCGAAGTTGTAAAGAGTTTTGGAACGACAATGAATACATACAGGACAGCGAGCTCCGGCGTAAGCTAAGCTTTCGATTGTTTGTACAATCACCTCGATATGAAATATTTCTAATCCTTCAACTTGTAAAATAATTCCGATAATTCCAACATTTCTCTATGGAAAGAAAGCAAGCAAGAACAAAAAATAGCGACATACTTTATCGATGTATTCCTTTGTCTGAAAATACTTTCGGTTTTCCTTCCGTTCGCATCGTTACGAGTTGTAGAATGTAAAACCACAACTTATCGAACCGTGATAGACGTAGAAAGAAAAGATTGGAATTGCAAACGATCTTCTCAAGAACGAATATTCGGAATTCGAGGATCGGATTCGAAACGTCTTCTCCCGATAATTTTCTCGCCAACATCTTACCGAGAAACGATCAAACGAAATTCCACTTAATGCACGATTAATAATTGCGCGATTATTTGTTTAAAACAGCCTCTCGTTAACGTAGAGGAGATGAAAATCGAGCTTTCACTGGGTAGATTATGCGCTGCAGTGTTACACCCGAAATTCATTAACAAAGTCGAATAATAGAACCTTTTGTTTTCTATCGTTTCCTTCTCTCGTGTATATTTAACACGTGTATATTTAATAGAAGCGTAATACACCTAGCGAATATAGACGAAGAATCGCTTGCGAGAAAGTTTCCTCGAAAGATACGACGTTTAGATGATATAATCGATAACTTGTTGCAAAATAGCAATTGATTTACGCCACATCGTTGATAGTGACGAAAAAAAAAGAGATAAAAAAGGAGCGAAAAAAATTATAGAAATCCTTAATAATCGTTAATACGTTAAGTTTAAGAGCTGATTTCGGGCAGCTTCTCTCGATCGATTCGTAAAAGACGAAGAATGGTGGAATCTGCACATGGCAATTACAAGCTCGCGTCACCTCCTTCGGAATCTTTACCATTATCGTTATTATGATTATTACCATCATTGTCGCTATCGTTATCGTTACCGTAAAAAGAGGAGATTATCATCGCTGTAATTGCCCTTCGATAATTTTCGCGCGTAGCGACACGACGATTCAGAGGAAACGTGGATCGAGTCTGTCGAAGGACGAGCAACTTTTCGACTTTGATAGGCGATTCTGGAATTTACTTGTTGGATAGAACGATTTATCCGTGCACCATGATAAACGTAGATCCCTCGATTTAAGAGCGCAAACTTCACCACGAAGAAAGAAGAAAAACATAAATAAATAAATAAAATAAAGGAAGCCACTAACGTAGGCGAGAGAACAATCTTTCAGTTTTGTTTTATCGTTGCTTTGATGGGTACGCGTGTTATATGGATAAGCGGCATTATCCGAATAACGATGAAATAATAGAAACATACTAGGTAAGGAAATGTTTGCAAATGAAATTGATAAGTGTTTTAATATTGTATCGAAATGTGTGTGTATGTACCAAGTAAAAAAAGAAGACAAAAAACAGAAAAAAAGAAGAAAAAACGAAAAAGAAACGAGAAAAAGAGAAACACAGAGAAACGTTACCAATGTCGATGCCTGTTGGCCCTGGCCCTTCTCCTAACTGCCCTCCTTCCCCTCTGTCCCCGTTTTATTCGCTGTAACCGTATTACGATATTTAAAACACTGTACGATTCAAAGCCCTCGATACGTAAAGATTTTGCGCGGGCTGAGTCTTCGTTTGTTGTACGTTTCGGTATAGCGTCCGGACATTGCCGCGGGACGACGATTCAGTGTCGATCAGCCTCTAGAACTTTTCATCTACCCTCTAAATAACGTATTCAACGGTGGAATTAGCAATAAAACTTTCGTTTGCTTCCCCTATTTCTAACAATCTCTCGACCTCTGGTTGTACAATTGGACAATTGGAAATAGAGGCGATCGCGACAGTGAGTCACGCCCCTCCCCCCCCCCCGCCCCCCCATAAAGATTAAATATAACGAGTTGCGAATAAGTATACGTATTTTCTCAATGAAAATGATAAAAGGATATATAATAAAATACTTCCACTGTAAACTTGTCTTGTTCTTTGTGTCGCGATACCTATGATAATTTAATTAATTCGATTAATTTGAAACGCGAAAATACACGTACAGTGTATGAAATTCCATTGCACGATACAGCAGAGCCTGCCTTATCCGAAATAATAACGAGACAAAGTCTGGAATTTTCAGATAATAGAACGATCGCTTTTCTTCCGTGAAACTGCTATAAAATTGCGATTGTTCGAACAAAGATTCAGATTAATTTCCATAAACGTTTATAACCATATTGGTCATATCTGTCGTCTCTATCATATTCGTTGCTTGGCCACATAATTTTTTAACACGAGTAACTCTATAGAATTGTATTCTTTTTATACTTGGAACCATCGAATCGCTTTCTCGCATGCCGGAGCACCTCGGCGTGAGAAGGTACATCTTCGTGCTGACCTTCATTCGTTGTTTCCATTCGTATAAAATCGTCATTGTTATCATCGTTGTAGCAACGAAGCCATTCCATTACATCGGTATTATTATTGTACAAGCATCGCATCCTGGTATTCTACGCAATGTAGCGACAACCTCTTCGTCCTTCTCATCCATTTTCCTTTCTTGTCCGTGTGTTTGTTCAATTTCATTCGGTAAAAGTTTCCGCCATGCACTTTCCATTATGTTGCATTTTTAATACTGGACCAAGCGTTTACTAACACGTCGCAACAATACCCACGAAAATCGTCGCGTTTTTTCGTTCCTTTGGACGAAACAAAGCGCATACTCAAGCGCATTTGCATATTACAAAATGTACGTACCGATATATAAAATAAATAATAGTATACCTGTTAAAGTATATCGCTGTAGAATTGATATTCATTTTGCAATCAAGAAGACGCTTTAACCGTGTTAACGTAATATCAATATCGCGGCAAATACACATCTTTCTACACCATGTCACGACTCTGTCTTCGAAGACAGCTACATACATACATACAACTGCGCTATTCCTCTAAACGACTATACGGTATAACGTAATTTTTGCTTCTGACGATAAGGTAATCGATACGTGACAAACTACCAGGTGTACATTCGTTCAATGGTGTAACAACCACACGCACTCACCTTGTAGCATATGTGCATAATATATTGATTCATATTTGTTTCATATTCGTCAATTGCATATTTGTTCCTTTTTCTCTTTTACGCACGAAGGTAAGACATGTATCCATCACAAAATATCGCATATCTAGATAGATCAAAGTGATTGCCTTCAAGTACTAGTTACCGCGTGACTTAAGAATCGAGAAAATAGAAATTGACAAGGAAATATTGCTATGCCAGCTGAACGATACACAGACATGTCCATCAAAATGTCAGAATTTCTGCTAAAAATCACAGGTCTCTCGAGAACGACGAACAGCGCCGAAGAGACCAGAAGGAAATTGACGATAGTTTATACCATCGTTGCACTCGTTTATGGAGTGTACGTGAACGTAGTGGATATTTCTCACAATATGGATAATTTAGACGTGAGTCTAAAAAACATTCTGCCCTTTCTATAGGAATTTTATGGTTATTATTAAATGGCGCGTATGTAGTTACCTGTACAGTGTGTTTGTAAACAGTACAATACATTTACGGAATTCGATATACGTATGTACAATAGTTAGGCAGTGTTTGGAACGTTCTTTCCTTGCATTTTGAAGGGTTTGAGAAGCGTTTGCCCAATCGCTTGTCCAGTTATATCAAATATTCCTGCCACTTAAACTTATTACCTGTAAAAATATTATTATATTATGAAACTGTTCTTTTGGAAATGTTGCAAATAATTTTTTCAGCACTGTATCTTTTTGGCTTCCAACACGTTGAACATAGTATTAGCGATGTTCAAACTTTCGGTAATAAACTTTTATAAAACAGAATTCTCGGATATGATCGTATATGCGCAAAAGCATTTCTGGCATTTCAATTATGACGACAATGACAAGATACTTTTCGCGGAGTGCGGAAGATTTTGCAAACTGTGGACGGTATTTCTATTCTTTGTTACGCAAACCGCCTTGTCTTTCTATGCAATAGCACCAATCTCCGGTAAGTTGATCCAGTAATGAAAAGATTAAAGAAATCTTCTTTTTTTACACAAAAAACATAATTTTACAAATAATGGAATGAGGTACCCATATTTTAAAATACACTTCGAAATAAACATTTGTAAAAATCAGGATAATCCTATAAAATTCATGTTTTACTGTATTTTAGCGAATATTGGAAATAATAATTCAGAGAGGTTGCTTCCATTCAAAATGTGGGTCAATCTACCGCTAACTGTGACACCTTATTACGAAATAATGTTTGCTATCGAGGTATATCAAATATTCAATATGTATATTTCAAGATGTCATGATCATTTCCTGACTCTCTAAACTTCGAGACGTTTAAGCTTTCGATAACTATGCCTTTTATTGTCAGAATAACTTTTCATTTTACGCAAAAAAAAGATGACTCGCGTAACATTTGCTTGCTACACAGTCGTCGGTTAAACAATTCTTGAAAACAGGATGAGATAGCATCGATGACTTCATGATTAATTGCTATTTACATACACAGTTACTGGCCGTACAACAAATTGGCGCGAGCTATATATGCCCNCGACAACTTCTTATGCGTGCTAAATCTACACGTGGTTTACCAATTTCGTATGCTGCAGAACACGTTAGTAAATCTATGGTCGAACATCGACGAACGAACAGATATCGTCGAGTACTCGAACGAATGCTACGTAATGTTGAAAAAATGCATCCGAAAACATCAATCGTTGATCGAATTCAGCGCTAAACTCGACGACATTTACACACTGCCGATCCTCAGCCACATGGTTATCTTTAGCGTGCTGATGTGTTTCGACACGTACGAGGTCATTCTGGTACGTGTGAGCGGTTTGAAACGAATTAACTAAAAAGCTATTGTGGATACGCCACATTTCTCAAATTAACAATTTAATAAAATTAGACAAGAACGATCGAACGTTTTACTATTATTCGGTACCTACCAGATGAAAAATAAAAGCAGTATTGCTTACGGTGGTCACTTAAAACATTTGTACATAGGCGGACGTATCTCCCGGGACACGACTTATTTTCTTCTTCCACATGATCGGTAGTTTTACCCACATCATTTTTTTCACGTATATCTGCAATGGTTTAGTAGAGGAAAGCACGAATATTAGCACGGCATCGTATTCAGGATGGTGGACGATTTTGCCAATGACCGAAACAGGCAGAAAGATACGCAAAGATACGAGGATAATGATCATGAAATCGATGCGACCGTGTTATCTGTCCGCCGGAGGATTCTTTCCTGTCACTTTGGAAACATCTACCGCGGTATGCAGCAATTTCTTTCTTTTAATTCCATTTACTCTGAAAATGCCACATTTTGCAATCCGATACGGTATCTAACCATTTTTTTGTCCTTAAATAAGCAAAATTTGAATATAAATATATTTTTGGATTTCTGCTTATTACGTACACGTTTTTACATATCTGTAATTATAATAGAATACGTATGTACATGGAAAATTGTGAAACACCTTGATAAAATTTCTTGTTACAGCTTATAAGCTCGACGATGTCATACTTCACTCTCATGAGGGAATCGTCTATAAAAGCAGCGGCAGAATAATTAATCATAAATGCACGGACTTGCACAATAGAAATATACAATGCAAATATACAATGCAAATAAATTTCAGTATTTATATCTACATAACTACAAGAATAAAATTGAATTAAAATTGAATTATCGAATGATATCACCAAACGAACAATTTCCTTGTCCTCGTGTTAAAAAAGAATAGGATCCTTTCATGCGACGTAATTTTCCTTGTATGCGAAAAATTAACGAAAGATTTTCAGAATAAACTCACTCACAAACTTTATCCCCTCGAAACCCTCAGCAGCTACTTCATTTGCGATGTTACGTTGAGCAATCGTAAGAGTTCCATCGAGCCAGAAGACAAAGCACTCTTCCATCGCTTAAATCAAGCGAAATCAGTGACAGGCCATCTTATGCACGATCACGATCGTTCCTCGTTCTTTCTATCGTCACCTGTTCCATTCAAACACCCTCGAATCGTGAATAATGCATCTGCGATTACGTTGCAACGCCTACACTTCACACGAGAACAGGACACGCTACGCGAATTGTTGATTGGCATACACGCATATCGTCAGAGTGTCGTCGCGATTAAAGACCCTGCGTCTAACATCTCGTTAAAGATCGATCGGCTATAGTTGACGCGATACTACGTTGCCCTTGCTTCGATTATTCGACGTTCACCGCGCGAATGATGCAGAATAACGACATTTCGATAATTTGGGCAAGCTTTCTCATGAAAATCGTAGGCCTGTGGTTAGCGACGAATCGAAATGAGCAACGTCGCAGAGATTTCGCGCTTATCTACACGGTCGGAGCGCTTTTCATCAGTATATGCATCGCGATCAGAGACATCTATCATACTTGGGGAAATTTTAGCGTAAGTGCGCAACGGTTTCGTTTTGGTCGATTCCTCTATTATTCTTCATCCTTCTGTGCTCTTATAACGTTAGGAGGAAAATATCGTATCGAACTAATTTATAATTTTTTTAAATTTAAATTTATAAGTTTTCTAATTCTAAGTTAGTTCGAAAGTAATAAAAGAGACTTTTAAACGTAGTCTCGTTTGGCTGATAATGCTAATTGAAATCGAAAGAGGGCTTGAAAATCCTTTCGAAGAAACGAACAATCTACAAACTTGTTTCGTGCCATTCTCGCATGTATATATCTATAATTTCAGGATAGCGTTTTTATCTGTTGCAATATTTTATACGTGACGATCGTTTTCCTAAAGATCGGCGTAATATACAAGCACAAAATAGAGTTCTTTAATTTAATTACGTTCACACAGAAAAATTTCTGGCGTCCGTATCACGATCCACAAGAAATACTAGTTGTAGCTGATTGCAAACGAATATGCAACATTTTCATTATTCTTATGATCTTTTGTACTCAAGGCACTTGTGCCGGTTACATGGTGACACCACTTATAGGTACGTAAAAGGGCATATCTTTACATCCACTGCTTATTTATATACATAATTACGTTACATGCATTATTACGTAAATACTTTTTTTTTGTTCAGCAAATATAGGAAGAAACGAATCTGACAGAATACTACCATTCAACTTGTGGGTCGACTTTCCTGTAGGAATGTCGCCTTACTTTGAAATACTATTTACTATACAGGTATAGCTATCTCCGCTAATTCGTATCTCCTCCTAATTTTTTAAAAGATCGTATTTCGTTCTAATAACGATTTCGTAATCGTATTTCTAATCGATCGCTTATCGACTCGACAATAATAAAAATAAACCCTGTTTAAAATATAATTCGATGAAACCGATTTTTATTTATGCAGATACTCTGTGTGTACCATGTCGGTGTGTGTTACATTTGTTTCGACAATTTGTTATGCATCGTTAATCTTCACGTGGCCAGCCAATTTCGCATATTACAGCATAGGCTGAGAAGCATAGATAACGCGACGAAGGATCAGATAGAAGAATACGAATCGGATGCAAAATTATCGTATTATTCAAATATGTGTTACACAAAGTTGAAAAATTGCGTACAACAGCATCAAATGCTTATCGAATATTGCAAAAAGTTGGAAAATATATTTACGTTGATCGTGCTTGCCCAGGTAATGTTTCTTGCCATGGTAATATGCCTCGTGGGATTTCAACTACTCCTGGTGAGTTATTTTTTTGAGATATTTTACCGAGCGAGATATTTTAAGAACTCGCCTCGTTACAAGTTATTCCAGTTACTTACGTTCAAAGTTATCTTTCTACGTAGTTATTAGGAAATGTTTCGCTTTAAAAAATATACGTAGTAACCCTGAACACGGGAGAACAACGACGTGCCGGAACTCAAATCAGTCGATTTTTGTCGATCGTTGTGCCATTACTGTTCGCTAATATCCCCATTCCACGATCGATCTTCTCTCCTTTTCGTTCTGAAGAGGCTGCTTCATACTCATTGTCAGCTAACCCTGATTTACCCTTATCCTGCTTTGACATTCGCCTTTGAATTTTCATTTTCTTCTTAACGTCTTCTTTTACTTTCTTTTCTCTTTTTCAATCTCGTATGTGTATATTGTCTCGATTCGCATCTCCCCGTTTCTCCGCTCGACACAACCACGCGATTTTCTATCGCTCGCCCTTCCATCTCGGCCGAGCTTCCATAACGAGAGACCGAAGCCGCGACTCATTGGGCCGAATGTTTGCAGCGAATACAAAATATAACTGTAACTATAACATAACTGTAACAATAATTATCTTATATTGTTTGGCATGTGTACGTGTTGCAGTCTTACGTACGTAATTCCTATCTGTAAGTTTTACGAGATCCTTCGGACTTTGTAGCCGGATACGTTAACTATGTATTTACCACTCCAGCGTTATCCGTTAACATGCACGATCCTCTCATTTGAATCCGAAGATTCCGATCCCGCGTGTATAGAAAATCAGTCGAGTCAAATGTATATTGTGGAAAAAATGGAGAAAGTTTTTTCTTCTTTTTAATTTATTTCGATCAATCAGAATTACTTAATCGATTTCTGTATAGAACTCCATCTGTATTATTGAAATTTCCAATATATCTGCATTTTAAATTTGCGAAACAAAATGTTTTCCAAAACCACTTTATTAGTTTTATATCGATTATATCGTGTTCCCATAGGCGGACACACCTACCTCAAAAAAGGCCAGTTTAGTATTGAATTTGTGTGGCGTTCTGTGTCAACTATTAATGTTCACGTATAGTTGCGATGATTTGATGCGACAAAGTGTCAACGTCGGCAACGCGACATTCTCAGGACCATGGCCAATCCTTCCAATGAACGAAGCTGGTGCCACTGTGCGAAAAAATTTGCTAATTATCATCATGCGATCGCACAAGATTTGCTGTATAACAGCTGGAAAATTTTTTCCTGTTTCTCTGCAGACGTTTACCGGGGTAATCGGACTCGTTGTATTTCCGTTACGATTTTTCTATATAATCATTGAATTGTAATTATTCGCTCGTTACAGGTTCTCAGTACGGCAATGTCATATTTCACTCTGCTAAGGAATACATCTCTGGACGCAACAAATTCATAACTTGTACATTTGTCGTTAATAGCAAAAATATAAATTACAGGGCTCGTTCGATTCGAAGGTACCAAACGGCACTGTTGCTTGGTGTTTAAATAAAAAGGGATAATACACTGTTCCCAAGATTCTATTTCTCCACGAGTCTTTGCACATGTAACTAATCGTGAGATGTCAAGACTGATTTACACGTAGTGCTATATATTGTATCGGGTTTATTATTTTCTAAACGTATCTTTACTATGAGTAAGTTTGATACTTTTAATATTACTATAACGTCGCAATAAATGTTTCTCGAATACCATGTCATCCATTTCATGATTACTCTTTAAACACGTTATTTTGATTTTAAATCAAAGCGTACCATCTCTTTCTTCCTCGTATTTATTACGAATTTTATAAGTGAAACGTGGAAATAGCTTGAATATTTTTAAATATCCTTTCATCTATATTTAAAATGATCTAAGGCATTGTCTACATGTAAGAAATAGTTAAACCAATAGCTGTGATTTTCTACCGAGTGCACGATGGCTATCAAAAAGCGAAAAGAATTGCTTTTACTAGGAAGACTTATATATTAATATAAAAACGTATAATAGCTTGCATAACCATCAGCTGTGTGGTATCGTTGATTGTGACTCTTCATTGTAAAAAAATTGGAAAGCTTACCGTCGATCGCAGCAGCCCTAGACTCCGTCGTCACGTGACGTGCAAGACGCCAACACTCGATACACAATGTAGCAGCGTCTACTCCCTTTTTACCCAACAACTGATCACAGGTCTGTCTCTCTTTAATTATACATACACGTTGCATGTGTCGACCTATTTCGTATCCCTTGAATAATCACGATATCTTTCCACGCCACGAAATGAAAATAAGAAGGAAAGAATAAGTACTTGTCCGTCAGTGTCAAGAAGGAGAATAAGGGACAAGATGGATAAAGATTCAAAAGGGACAAAAGTTAGTTCTACGTCGGCTCGTTTGAAGCTAGTGAGCGAAGCGTCGTACACCAAAGATTTTGCCTTGCTGATGACGAGTTTTTTAATGAAAATCGTCGGTCTCTGGCTAACGAACAACAAGAAAGAAGAACGTACACGTCAGTTAACTTTGATATACACCGTAGTCGCGATCCTGTTTGGTGTGTGGGTGCAGTTCAGGGACTTTTACTACTCGTGGCCGAACTTTGGCGTGAGTATATAAATATTCTTTTTGCCAGTAACGATCTTTTTTTACGCTTCTTAAATTCTTCAAGCGTTTCCGTTTCTACGATTTTTTAATCGCAGGATTGTGCTTACACGGCTTGCAATATTTTATGCCTCATTATGGTATTACTAAAATTGTCCGTCGTATTTATACACAAGAAAGAATTCATCGAGCTGCTTGTGTACACGCACAAGAATTTTTGGCACACGAATTACAATTACAACGAGCTATTGTTGTTGCAAAACTGTAGAAAGATTTCCATCGTGTGTATCTCTTTGATCAATGTTTGTGCTCAAGGCACGGTCTTCGGCTACGTTCTAACGCCTATCGTAGGTATGTGTATCGATTCAAGTGACAGCATCGATGTATTTCCTGTTTATGAAAAGTGCCAAACTCGACGCTAAAATTTCTTTGATTCATAAATATTAAAGGTATATAAAGGATAAAGCACCGTCCCTTTGAAATATAGAATTGTACGTTTATATTTTAGAAAACATTGGAAGAAACCATTCGGATAGAGTTCTGCCATTTAGAATGTGGCTCGATCTACCATTGAATGTGACACCATACTATGAAATACTATTCGTGCTTCAGGTACATACATAAACGCGCGTTTTACTCGCTCGTCTATTTGCTCGGCTCGTGAAAAATATCGCTTTCCGTGGAGCAAAACACTGTACGACACAGCGTAACTCTTATGTTTATACAGGTTCTCTCTTTGTGCCACGTTGGTATATGTTACATTTGTTTCGACAATCTTTTATGTCTGATAAATCTGCACGCGGCCACTCAATTTCGTATATTACAATACAGGTTATTGTACTTGGGTGAAACGATTGAAAAGCAACCGAACGAGTACGCTATCAGAGCGACCTTGCCGTCAGATTACTTGAAAAATTATCACACGGTATTTAAATGTTGCGTTAGAGAACATCAAGACCGAATTAATTATTGTCAGAGACTAAACAATATATTTACGTACATCGTTCTTGGACACATAGTTGTCTTTAGCCTTTTACTGTGTCTGGTTGGTTTCCAGGTGCTTATGGTACGTACTTTCCGTTATAATAAAAAATATAAATAATCACACATTCCTAACTTCTTAAAGCAGTAGTTTATGCTTCCTTTTTCGAGTGGTGTACGAAACATTATAGTTATCCTATCCTGTTCCGTAGTCATATTAGCAAACATAGTCTACTCTCTCTAAAATAGCCATTTTATTTTCCGTTCGCATTCCAAAATTTTGTTATTATTATTCTACGCTTACCACTACCGTTTCGTTATAATCTTTAAATCGTTCAGTTAAATTCGTTAATGTATATATGCAGGCAAATTCACCTCCTACGCGGCGACTGATTTTCGTATTCCACATAGTGGGCAGTTCCAGCCAGTTATTGCTGTTCACATACAGTTGCGATACTCTGATACGAGAAAGCACGAATATTGGGACTGCTGTTTATTCTGGCCCCTGGACCCATCTAACGATGGGCAGAATTGGGAAATTACTACGAAAGGATCTGACAATGATCATCCTGAGATCGAGTAAGCCTTGCTGCTTAACTGCTAGCGGGTTCTTTCCTGTCTCTCTGGAAACTTGTACCAAGGTTCTTATTATTATTATTCTTACAATGCGTTATAATTTATTCGTTTCCTTATTTATTCATTTCGTTCAGTTTCATCGAGTTTTTTTTCTTAAAATTACCAAAAGGTGAAGAATATAGAAAAAAACGATGCGTTATTTTATGGAACGGCCAAATATTCTTACAAAAAGTCGTAATTTCTTTATGAAATATGAAAATATAATAAATAAATGTTCCTCTTACAGGTGCTGAGTACCGCGATGTCATACTTCACTTTAATGAGACAATCTTTCACTAATTAAAATTATAAACGTAGAACGTCCAATGCCATAATAGATGACAAATCAAAGATAGTATAATATTGGTATTTTTTGAACAAATACTAAATTTGTACAGGAATAAAGATGCCTCTCTTGCAAGGAAGGCGACATCGAATTGCTAGTGTTAAATTATTTACTTGTCTTTATACGAAGAGAATATCCGATTCCAATCCGAACAATAAAAGTTTCATTTCCCCAGTCATATCAAATATCATATCAGATTTTGTTAGGAACGTTTAAAATCATCACACGCCTAAACTTTTTATTCGCTTTTCGCAGTTTTCAGTTCCGTGGTGTCGTAGTACTTTACATTGTTGAGATATCAATCGAACGATAATTTAAATATAACTGAAATTCTGAATAAGGTAAGGAATTTCGAATACATAGCTTCATACAAAGTCATACATTTGAATGTGATTGACAGTATAAAAAAGACTCCTTTATCCAGAAGAAACCCAAGTACGTAGACAATAATATTCTATTGCGTACTACAAACACCTGACATCACACACAGATATAAGAGAACAAATGTTGCCGAAATTTCTTTATTCGTCTCATAGCTACAATATCACCGAATCTGCACACCACCTTTCACAAATCATAGAAACAAGAAAAAAAAAACATTTATCATCTTCGTAACTTTAACGCGCCGCCGCTGCACCAAGCGATCTACCTTCTTTCCTCGTAGATTCTATCAAAGGAAATTGTAGACAACTTTCTTAAGTCGTATGCCTCATTTAGCAAGATAAATTTTCCTTTGACAAAACGAAACAGCTGTCGAACAGCACTTTGATTTCACAGAGGGTCTCGTAACCCCGGAATAATGCATAACTCGATCGATCCTATCCACTCGTTGTTCATTCGGAACAAAGAATAGTAATCCTGGGCTATCGTGATCGAACGTTCTCTCCTTTCTTTTCTTTCGATCTTTCTCGACATTTCTTTTCCGAAACATCAAATAACGGTGCATCAATGATAATAATAAAATAGACACAAAGTACGCTATCGGTGAATGAAAGGATGCCAATACATCAAAGCGACTGATCGTCTCTAATACGTTGCAATAATCGATGTAGACCGTCTACAAGTGTATCAGTTCAATGTCCTAACATACTAGAATATTAGCAGTACGATATGAGTTTTCTGAAGAGCCACGACATATCTATCAGCTTGACGTCGACATTTATGAAGCTCGTTGGATTATGGACGTCGAAAAACCAATTAGAACGACGCGTCAGACTTATTACGCTGATTTACGCGTTCGCCATTATTCTCTTTGCTCTATGGATAGAGATTACGGATACTTACTATTCGTTTGGTAATCTGAGTGTAAGTATTCGGACAATTATCTTTACCGAGATATTTGAAGAGAGATAAATCGCGATGAACGATACAGTTGCGGACTAAATTTCTGTAATAGTCCAGTTTCATTTCAAGCATTAAAATTACAGAAGCTAATAAGTCAATATGCAAAACAAAATTCATTGATTATTTCTGGAATAAAACGCAAGACATTGTGATAAATGGAACTATGCAATTTAAAATTTGATAACACAGTTATAAAACTTGTAGCATAATTTGCTTACCATTTAAGACAATTACAATGTACTAGATTTCCTGAAATAACTTAGTTTTTCCATAAATCTGTTGTTTTCACACAAATTTGTAATATCGTGGTTTGTGCCCTGTTTTCTCATTTATCATACCTAAATTAGATTAACAAAAGGCTTATATAAGGCACAAGTGAAGTAGGATCCATCCGCAGTTCTACATTTCCGTTACATTTTCTCTACTTACAGACCTGCATTTACAACGTGTGCAACATTTTGGCGATCCTAATGCCTCTTCTGAAGATGACCGTATTACTTGTGCATAAACAAGAATTTTTTCGTTTAATCGCATATACGCAACGAAGATTTTGGCACGAGAATTACGATGAGTACGAGAAAAGGATTTATATGAAGTGCAAACGCAAATGTACCGTCTTTGTTTGTTTCGTAATATTCACCACCAAAGCGACCCTTATTTGTTACGCCCTTAGTCCAATTCTTGGTAAGTCGCTTAATCTTAAATTGGAATTTCTATTCTCTTATTTCTTATCCAAAAAAGCACAAAAATATCTAAGTATAATCAATGGCAGATTCAAAAAGCTAACTAAACCATTTTTGAACTTTTTTAAATACTGTATATTTCCTACTTAATATTTACAAGAATTATGCCATTCTGTATCTATTCCAGAAAATATTGGAAGGAACGAATCGGATAGGGAGCTTCCATTTAATATGTGGATTGATTTGCCACTGACAGCGACACCATACTATGAAATAACACTTTTGATGCAGGTACTGAATTATTTCCTTTCCCTAATGCTCAACGTATATAATACCGTTAAATTTAATACCAGCAACAAAACTACGGAAATCTTTATACATTCACAGCTCATGTCGTTGTATTATGTTGGAGTCGGCTATTTCTGTTTCGACAATCTATTATGCGTCATGAGTCTACACTTGGCTACTCAATTTCAAATGCTGCAATATAAAATGTCCCACATGACAGATTTAACGAATAATGAAAAGGGAGAAACAAATCCACAATTGTTCACGGGATCATCGGCAAATAAATGTTACACCGTCTTTAAGAAATATATTCAACAACATCAAGCTCTCATAGCTTATTGTCGTAAACTGGAATCGGTATTTAATTTACCTGTTTTGGCGCAAGTGCTGGCGTTCAGCTTGGTAATGTGTCTCGATGGGTACCAGATACTTATGGTGAGTGTAATGCATTCATATCAATTATTCATTTTTACATTCCTACATCTCAGAGAGTGTCACGAACCCTGTATGCGCAAAGTACAAAAATGTACAGAATACATACCATATACAAGAATATATAAAATAATCAAACTACAGCACTCTCTATAACATTTAGTCGATGGAATAACTTTTTACCTAAAGTACCCTAGTTCCGTCTTTTTCATTTTATTCGTGCAAATATCGAATTTACATAAATATCTGCGGTCTAGAATAGACCATATATTGTACTTACTATGACGATCATGGCAAATCACACGTCATCTGTAAAAAGTGTCTATTTCGAACATTTTAAAAATTATGAGCACTATTCATACTTCAGACAAGCTTTTACGCACTAATAACGCATCTTTCCGCAGCCAGGGGCACCTATCAGAACACGTTTCATCTTCAGCTTCCAACTAATAGCCTGTCTATGCCAACTACTGATGTTCACCTACAGCTGTGACTGCATCATACAAGAAAGCGCGAGCATAGCTTTGTCAGTGTACAAAGGGCCTTGGTCATTTTTGCCTGCAACCGAAAGCGGTATGATGATGCGAAAAGACTTGATACTCGTTACTATAAGATCTGGCGTACCTTGTTGCATAACAGCCTATGGATTCTTCGTCGTGTCTCTAGAAACATACACTCGGGTAATTGAAATGTTGTGGCATTTGTCAGAATTGCAGCGAATGATAAATTTGACTGTGTAAAACTGTACAGTATACGAAAATGTAAAAAGTACAAAAAGTACATGCCGGATATCTGTTGCTTATACATATTATTGTTACAGGTTTTAAGTACTGCGGTATCATATTTCACACTGTTAAGACAAACTACACAGGAGACCCTCTATTCGTAATATACATATTTCAGTTGCAAGTATACAGAATGACTAGTAACAGATGATAAAGTATGTAAAGGGTGCTGCTACAAAGCGAAATAAAACTACAATAAAAAATAATAAAAATTGCATTTGAGGTTTGATTCGTTATACGTTGACGCTTAAAAGTCTAGTTACACTCATATTCAATCATCAAAATAATCCATATCCATAAATCCATTCGGTCGTATATTGTCGCTCGGTGTTCTTCTACAACACGAACACGCGAACAAGTGTGTGTAAATTTCTTATTATTTTTATAACAACCACTATTTGGTAATTTCGATTGGAACTTCTACATGCACTGCTTGCCTTCGTATTCTTTTACCAACCGTCTTATCAAATAATTCAGCAATAGTATATTTTTTCGAGAGTTAAATGCGGTTAAAAGCATTGCATCGATGGAGTAGAAAATAATAACAGTGTAAAACGCACAAATTTCTGTCAATAATGTAAGAGAAATTGGTCAACGAACAAATGCGTAATTGACGAATACATCTTTTATATGTTTTTCCGTCTATACCAAAGGGTAGCAATCAACCTTCTCCTTTTTTCGCCCTTTGTACCAGAATGGTGTACGAATAACAATAGGAAAGAATGAATTAATCAACGCAACACCTGTTATTGCGATGATTCATACGTATTGGAGTATACGCGAGCGAGGCAGCTTTAGACGCTGCCCAGGTAACACCATGCCTACAGGATGACCCAGGTGTTCACGGCACACGGCGTGTTCGGCAAGTACCTGATGAAGATCGGACGCGAGGCAACGGACATCTGTGACCACTATCACTTCATAGCAGAGAGATTGGCGCCCTCGGCGATCGTGGAGGCGATGTTGAGCGGGTCGCAGGAGTACGAGGCTGTCCGCTTCTTCTGCGAACAATCGCAATAACTTGTCATCGATTAACTCCATGATAAATGTAGTATCGGGCCCGGAGGAACCCCCAAAATGTAGTAACAATCCCGGACGAACCCCCAAGAACGTACTGATATTAGTGATTTATTTAAAGTAAATGGATTGTACAAATGTTGATTAGGCAGAAGGACGATGATTGTTTAACATGAACTAGAAACTAATAACATAATAATAACTCGACATAATTTAAACAACTCAATGGTTCATTTGCAACTCTCAAACGAACCACACTCTCTCGACAACGCTAGCCACACACTCTCGACAACGCAACTCGCACTCTCTCTGACTTCTCGATGCACACACTCTGATTTCTCGATCCGCACTCTGTGTCTTCCCCAGCGACACTCTTCTCTCAACTCAGACTCTCAATTCATACTCTCTTTGTCTTTTCTTAGACCCTCCACGCACGTGCCACGCAGCTGCTCGTGGCCAGGATCACGTATGTCTTTTTTTTCACGAAACTATTCACTCGAAAGAGCCGATGATACATTGATGAGCCCAACGGCGTTCGGCTCTCGCGGCATTGTTTATAGTTCACTCGATGTCTCTTTTTGGCCTTTTCCACGATACTACATACATGCCTCGACAACTTCTTATGCGTGCTAAATCTACACGTGGTTTACCAATTTCGTATGCTGCAGAACACGTTAGTAAATCTATGGTCGAACATCGACGAACGAACAGATATCGTCGAGTACTCGAACGAATGCTACGTAATGTTGAAAAAATGCATCCGAAAACATCAATCGTTGATCGAATTCAGCGCTAAACTCGACGACATT
>JACXIM010000132.1:0-30088 GCA_014737505.1 Bombus sibiricus | reverse complement strand
TGGCGTTCCAAAGGGCTATGCGTCTTGGTTTTATTTTGCGTCGGGGCGTATCAATTTATCCATGATGAGTGTTAATAGAGATAGTAAATTATTTATTTGTTCTGATTGTTTTTCTATTAATTTTTCGAGTCTGGAGACGTTGTCTGTGTTTTGTGGGTTGGGAACACTTATTTGAGAATGGTCCCTTTGGATATTCGTAATATTTTGTTTTCCTTGTACTGCTTGGGCGTAGGAGATTGAAGTAGTAGTGAATTTTGGAGGGCTAGGTATTTGATTGGTTGTCTCTTTTACTCTGAGTTTAGGATATTTATTTGTATATAATGTTTTGTAGGCTGAGCAACCTTTGTAGTTAGCAGGATGGTCGCCTTGACAATGGATGCACTTCGCTGGGGTTTCTGGTGATTTAGTGCACTGGTCGGTGGGGTGTAAACCTGCACATTTTACGCAGCGGAAATTGTGATTGCAGTATTTCTGCGTGTGGCCGTACCTTTGGCAACTTTTACACTGTACTATCTCCTTTTTAACTAAGGGAGGTTCGAATTTAACTACCGAATTCATTAGTCGGTTGATGTTGTAAATTTGTTTATTGTTAGATTTTTGTTTTAAGTCGATAAAGAAGAGGGATAGAGGGTTTTTTGTGATTCGATGGCGTATGTTACTGATGTTGATTACTTCGTGACCAAGTTTGAGGAGTTCGAACTTGAGTTTGTCCATGTTAGCTGAGTGGTGGACGTTGCGTAGTACCACACGGAAAGGTCTTTCTTGTCTCAGTTGATAAGTGTGGAAATTTGCATTCAGGGTTTTTAGTAATTTTGTTTTATACTTAGATTATGTCTAATACGATACACTAGCAACGGATAGGCGACACTAGATCACTGCGTCGTAAAGCGCTAGACACACGTCTGCACGCTTCGGCACTCGACAGGGAACTGATTTGTGAACTGTGTCAGAAAAAAATAAAGTTTCTTTTTATTTTTCATTCTAAATTTCCTTTTTTATTTTTCTATTTCTTTTATGTCATTTTACGTGACAATATCATACTTCACTCTCATGGGAGAATAAAATGAAATAAAAATAAGAATGGTCTATAAAAGCAGCAGCAGAATAATTAACCATAAATGCACAGACTTGCATAATGGAAATATTTTAATATTTGCAAATAAATTTCACTATTTATATCTACATAATTACAAGAATAAATTTAATATTATCTAATGATATCAGTGAACATACATTTTCCTTGCATTTGAAAAATTAACGAAAAATTTTCGGAATAAATTCAGGCACAAACTTTATCCCCTCGGATCCTCTGCAGCAACTTGATCTGCGATATTACGTTGGACAATCGTAAGAATTCCATGGAGCCACGAGACAAAGCACTCTTCTATCGCTTAAAACGAGTGAAATGAATCGCAGGCCATCTTATGCACTGTCACGATCGTCTCTCGTTCTTTCTATCGTCGCCTGTTCCATTTAAACACCCTCGAATCGTGAATAATGCATCTCCGATTACACGCCTACACTTGAAACGAGAACAGAACACGCTACGCGAATTGTTGATTGGCATACACGCATATCGTCAGAGTGTCGTCGCGATTAAAGACCCTGCGTCTAACGTCTCGTTAAAGATCGATCGGCTATAGTTGACGCGATACTACATCGCCCTTGCTTCGATTATTCGACGTTCACCGCGCGAATGATGCAGAATCACGGCATCTCGGTAATTTGAGCAAGTTTTCTCATATAAATCGTAGGTCTCTGGCTAGCGACGATTCGAAATGAACAAGGTCGCAGAGATTTCGCGCTGATTTACGCGGTCGAAGCGCTTTTCATTGGGGAAATTTTAGCGTAAGTGCGCAACGGTTTCGCTTTGATCGACAGCTCTATTATTCTTTATCCTTTTATGCTCTTATTACGTCAGGAATAAAATATTCGTATTCGTTTCCTGGTCGTCTAAAGTTTGCTTAGGTAAGACACGTATCTACCACGAAATATAGAGTGTCTAGGCAGATCAAAATGCCACTTGGTATCGCTAAGTTTACTGTCTATTGCGTGATTTTAGAATCAGGATTGAGAAGGAAGGATTGTCATGCATACCGAACAATACACAGATATGTCCATTAAAATATCACGGTTGCTGTTGAAAATCGCGGGTATTTGGAAATCGGCGAACAAAACTGAAGATAGGCAAAGAAAATTCGCGGTATTCTATACCATAATTACAAGCGCTTATAGCATGTACGTGAACGTCACGGATATTTATCACAATTTGAACGATTTGGACGTGAGTAAGAAAATAAGTAACCCCCGTGAAAAATTTTCTCCGTTTTTATATAAATTTTAACGTTACCATTAAACTGCGTATAGGTAGTTACTTGTACTGCGTGTTGGTAAATCAATAGTACAGTTATTTCGATTAAATATATTATACGGAATTAAATATCGTTACAGAACTTTGAAGACATTTTTTCATTGCAGATTGGCGCATTTAGAAGCGTTTGTCTAATGTTATTTTAAATATTCCTTTAACTTAAATTTACTAACTGCAAAAGTATTACTAAAACGTAATCTTGCTCTTCACATAGCAAATCGTAACAATTAAATGTTAAACATCATTTTCCTTTGATCATTTACTGCAATATATTAGAATCATTTTTTCAGCGTTGTATCTTTCTGGCAGCCAACGTATTGAACACAATATTGGCGATGTTTAAAATTTCGATAATAAACCTTTATAAAACTGAATTCTCTTATATAATCGTATATGCCCAAAAGCATTTTTGGCACTTGAATTATGATCTCGATGAGAAGATACTTTTCGCAGAATGCAAGAAAGTTTGCAAACTGTGGTCGCTACTTGTAATCCTTGTTGTACAAATTATTGTCATCTTCTATGCAGTTGCACCAATCTACGGTAAGTTAATTCATCGATCAAAAGATTAAATAAAGCGTCTTTTCTACAGAAAGAAAGTAATAATTTTCGAAATAATGGAATAAACAACAATATTTTGCACTAGAAAAATAATACTCCGTCTTACTTTTCATCAAAATATAGTAAAACAAGTTATAAGTTATAAAACAATAAGAAAAGAAATTTCCCAAATCACGATAAGTTGTTGTTTGTTCCTAAGTTATGGAAATTGAAGAGATAAATTAACGATCTAAGTCAGAAATAACCGTCTCGTTTGGATCTAAATAATCTAAACTCGTTCTAGCGAAAGCTGATTTTAAAACAAACATTAGTAACAATCAGAAGGATACTATAAAACAGAAACTCGTGTTTCACTATATTTCAGCGAACATTAGAAGCAATAGCTCAGAGAGGACACTTCCGGTCGCAATGTGGGTCGATCTGCCGATATACGTGACACCGTATTACGAAATAATGTTCGTCATTCAGGTATCTCCATTTAAGTTCATGAAACGCAACAGTGTCTAATTAGCGAGCATATTCGATAGTAATTAGGAATTAAGTAAATAGTGCTTTAATATTCACTGAAGAAGGTGAAAACCTAGCGAGCACAATTATGATTTCTATGACTATGGAAAATCACTATTTACACAGCTAGCGGCTGTGCAACAAATCTGTGTAGCCTATATGGCCTGCGACAACTTCTTATGCATACTGAATATGCACGTGATCTGCCAATTCCGCATGCTCCATAACAGGCTTTTGAACCTATGGAAAATCATCGACCAGCAAACGGATAAGATCGATTACACCGACAAGTGCTACGCAGCGTTGAAAAAATGCATTCGGCAGCATCAGTCGTTGATCAAATTCTGCGAAAGGCTCGAATATGTTTATAGATTACCGATCTTCGGCCATATAGTCATCTTTAGCTTGCTGATGTGTTTCGACACGTACGAGATACTTTTGGTACGTGCGAACATCGGATTTGTTTTTCTATTTTTTTAAATACATAGAAACACAATTACCGCAAATTTCATCGTTTAGCTCTTATATAAAAATCGTTAAATCGCACGTGTAAGTTCGTCTCGTTTTATGTTTGTCCAACTTTTGAGATACACATATTTCTCGCGTTAAACCTCCTCAAACTTGCACAGATTCATTCGTTTGTCGAAAAAACAAATATTCGTTCGTTTTAAATATATTTAATAGCTGTATCGGAATATCATCTGATTTAAATACGAATCTATTATACTATGTACACAGGCAGATGTATCCCCTGGTACACGACTGATTTTCGTGTTCCACATGGTCGGTAACTTTATCCATATCATTTTCTTCACATACACTTGCCACGGCTTAATAGAGGAAAGTTCGAATATTAGCTTGGCAACGTACTCAGGCTGGTGGACGACTTTGCCAATGACCGAAACTGGCAGAATGTTACGAGAAGACGTGAAGATGATGATAATGAAATCAACGCGACCATGCTATCTGACCGCCGGTGGATTCTTTCCTGTATCTTTGGAAACATCTACCACGGTATGTAATCCGTTTCTTACTTAATCCCGCTCACCCTACAAATATCGCTTTTTGCAGCGCATTACCAGAAACATACAAATTTTTGGACGAATTCTATGACGACACTAAAATTTTATGTTACAGCTTATGAGTACTACAATGTCATACTTTACGCTCATAAGGGAATCGTCTTTGAAAATGAAGAATAAATAATTCATAGTATAAACATGGATTTAGATAATAAAAATATTTTAATGGTTGCGAACAAACTTTAATACTCGATCGATCGATCATCGATTTATCACCCCCGATCGTACGTCACGCCCTTTCCCTCCATTCTACACACAGCGTATTGAATATATTACAAACTTTTCCAAGGAAACGCAAAATTAAAAATACTACTAATCCAAGCATAGTCTATTTCTATTTCTAACCACGCAACATCGGTAATTGTTACGATCGTATCTTAAATCGGTGACAAGCTTGATGTACACCTTCCATTGACCTGTACATTATCGACACATTCGGCATAATTTGTATGTGCAAAATACAGCCACATATCATTTACACTTGACATGCACCGCTAAAACACGAAAAAAAGAAAAAAATGGATACTTACGAAACAATTTACAAATAATCCTTGCAAATTCCACTGTTATGCTCGAGAGCAGCAACCATGATCGAATTCGAGCGCACAATGCTCTTCAGAGACTTCCACGAAACAAATCTCATCAACTGTCGCATATATAATACACTGTCGTCACGTCCGAACGTTCACCGTTTACCTGAAATAATACATAATTTATCGATCCGGCGCCGCTTCTACTCTTCGCGCGCAATTACAATGACGTTCAGAATAACCAGTTGTCCACGAAGTAGAAAAGGAGAAACGAGCCACACAACAAAGCGAAAACCGATCAAGGAATAGGGAATATCGCGTCAGTGTCCTTCGGGATGGATAATAGGCAAGCTGGAAACATTCGATAGAATCGAAGATCGAAGCATTCTACCATAGGACACTCGGTATGAGCTCTAGGCAAGTCAAAGATCTGTCTATCACCATCACGAGTTTCTACATGAAATTCGTTGGTTTTTGGCTGGCGAATAATTACGTCGAGAAACGTCGCAGGAACGTTGCGTTGAGTTATACGTTATTCGCCATCCTCCTCTCCCTATCGACCGAGGCGAGGGATTTGTACTTCAGTTGGGGAGATCTTGGTGTAAGTGGAGAATCTAATTTTTTAACTAGACGAATTAAATCGAGCAATCGGCAATTTTCTTTATAGCGATTTTAAACAATTTTCATGCAGAAACCAACCCGATACTTTGGTTACAGGACTCTATTTACGTCATATGCAACGTTATAACTATTGTTCTAGTTGTGGTCAAAATCTTCATTCTATTAGTATATAACGAAGAGCTGCTTGACATAATCGATTATGCGAAAATAAATTTTTGGCACTTGAATTACGATTTACACGAGCAAATGATCGTAAATAACTGCAGACGTACGTGTACCATTTTCGTTTGCGTCTTCACTTTCTTCGCTCAGGGAACGGTTATCGGTTTCATAGCGAGGCCAATTCTAAGTGAGATATTTAAGAATAAAATAATTACTAACATAGAATTTTATCTTTCTGTAAATGGTACTCTATAAATAGAAATATTGACTCGTTACGATCATTCGTTATTAACTTAAATAATAAATTTTGCTAGGTACGTTTCCAGCTTTACGCTTTAACAGCACGTAAAATAAGTTCGGTTGCCGAACAAATCTCGGCAAAGCACCTCTGCAAAAATTCAACGTGACGCGAGATTTACGACACGGTCAGAAACGATTGCTATTTTTGAGAGGCAGATTTTTTCTACCAATATTCGAATGGTACGTGATTCAAACCAAACATTAACGACGTTAAAATGATTTCGACGCATAGCATGTATTTTCAACTTCTTTATTTCCGTCTCCCTTGCCTTAATAGTAAATACCGTGTCATAAATCTCACTACATCGCCGTAGTGCCAAACGATGACCCAGCAGGCTCTATGGCCGATCGATGCAGACTCAAATAAACGTTTATAACACTACACATCAAGATCAATTAGGCACTTAATTGTTGGAATTACTTTATCAGCATCGTAATCGCTCATAGCTTGTAAGAAGGGCTAAACTACAATGATTAAATAGAAGATCTGTTTGGCATACTTTTCAGTAAACTATGGAAAAAATGAGTCCGAGCGAATACTTCCGTTCAACATGTGGCTCCCCGAATGTCATCTATCCGTGACACCGTATTTCGAACTAATGTTCATGCTACAGGTTCTACATTATTTTACTTTACAATTATTTGTAAATGTAAAGATACAAATACCTCATGAACAATTACTTTATCTATAAAACGACAGTAATAGACCCTTTGAAATTAGTGCTTAATCGATCGATATTTTTGCAGGTTGTATGTTCGTATCATGTTGGTGTGTGCTACCATTGCTTCGACAATGTTCTATGCATTTTAAATCTACACACTGCTGCACAGTTTCGTATCTTGCAATATAGACTTACAAATATGTGCAACACGGACGACTGTGCAGAAATCTATGAAGTTTCGGAAAAGTCATCGTACAGTATACATCGATATGGAAAGCTTAGGACTTACATTCAACAACACCAAGCACTCACTGATTTTTGTAAAAAACTCGAAGATGTATTCAACTTGATTGTACTCGGACAGGTGTCGCTATTCAGCTTATTAATCTGCCTCGATGGGTATTTGATACTTATGGTTAGTATAGTATCTGTATTTCGTTTTCCTACTTCAGGTAGAATAATTCTAAGCTATTCCATTTTTCATTTTTATAAAAGGATGATTTCACTTGTTCTCTATCTATAGGATGATGCTCCTGCTACAAGACGCTTTACTTTTGCCTTTCATATAACGGGTTGTATGTGTCAACTGCTGATGTTCACCTATAGTTGCGATTGTCTGATACGAGATAGTGCGAACGTAGCTAATGCCGCGTATAAAAGCTTATGGTCACGCTTACCGATGGACCAATTTGGAAAAATATTACGCAAGGACTTAATACTGGTTATTATGAGGTCCGCGACACCCTCTTGTTTGACTGCCTGTGGATTCTTCACTGTGTCATTGGAAACTTACACCGGGGTAAGCGCAGCGTAACACGTATAGTAGGAAATCCTGTAAATATGTACCTTTCTTAGTAAAAATTAATTAATTCCTACAGTCAAAACAAATGCTCGTACATAACTTTTCAAATCTGATATATTAATATTAATTGCACTCACTCCATCTCTCTCTCTCTATCTCTCTATCTCGTTGTCTCGCTCACTCTTATGCTTTAAAATACTTAGGATTCAATTCTGAATAACTAATTTTACCTTTAACATAATCACTTTTATCTATTCCATTATGGGTTTTGAGCACTACAATGGCATTTTTCTCCATTCTGAAACATTACTACAAAAAATGTGACAATCTATGCATATTGCAAATCAAACTCTCGAAAATAATATAGAAATGAATCTTCTGTCGCCAAAATGATAATCGTATTAATATGTAGCTTCCTATTTGGTTAAACGCTGTAATATTTCAGAAATTTTTTGCAACCTCCTAAATGTAAGCTCCGCTTGATAATCATCGAAGCAAGCGAATATTTAAATGACGATTAATCAGAGATCCTATGGTAGTTTCGGTAAGATATTTTTTTCTCTTATACTGAAAAACTTGTTTAATGAAGTACTCCTCATAAGTATACGAATTATGTAAAGGTGAATTAGTAAGTAACGTCATTGTTATATCGCTAATAATAAACACCATAATTACCATCGTTATATCAGATTTCATTAGGAACGTTCAAAATCATCACATGCCTAAACTGTTTATTCGCTTTTCACAGATTTTAAGCTCCGCGGTGTCGTACTTTACATTGTTAAGGAATCAGTCGAACGATAATTAAAATACAAGTGAAATTTCGCATAAAGTAAGGAATTTCAAATAGATAGTTTCGCATCAAAGTGATATATTTGTATGTTATAGAAAGACAAAATAAAAAAGATTCCTTTATCCCAACGAAACATATTGGGAAAAAAACCAAGTAGGTAAACAATAATATTCTATTGCGTACTACAAACACCTGACATCATACACAGACATAAGAGAACAAATGTTGCCAAAATTTCCTTATTCGTTTTATAGCTAAAATATCCCTGAATCTGCACAACACCTTTCACAAATCATAGAAACAAAATAAAAAAAAAACATTTATCATCTTCGTAACTTTAACGCGCCGCCGCTGCACCAAGCGCTCTACCTTCTTTTCTCGTAGATTCTATCAAAGGAAATTGTAGACAACTTTCTTAAGTCGTATGCCTCATTTAGCAAGATAAATTTTCCTTTGACAAAACGAAACAGCTGTCGAACAGCACTTTGATTTCACAGAGGGTCTCGTAACCCCGGAATAATGCATAACTCGATCGATCCTATCCACTCGTTGTTCATTCGGAACAAAGAATAGTAATCCTGGGCTATCGTGATCGAACGTTCTCTCCTTTCTTTTCTTTCGATCTTTCTCGACATTTCTTTTCCGAAACATCAAGTAACGGTGCATCAATGATAATAATAAAATAGACACAAAGTACGCTATCGGTGAATGAAAGGATGCCAATACATCAAAGCGACTGATCGTCTCTAATACGTTGCAATAATCGATGTAGACCGTCTACAAGTGTATCAGTTCAATGTCCTAACATACTAGAATATTAGCAGTACGATATGAGTTTTCTGAAGAGCCACGACATATCTATCAGCTTGACGTCGACATTTATGAAGCTCGTTGGATTATGGACGTCAAAAAACCAATTGGAACGACGCGTCAGACTTATTACGCTGATTTACACGTTCGCTATTATTCTCTTTGCTCTATGGCTAGAGCTTACGGATATTTATTATTCTTTCGGTGATCTGAGTGTAAGTATTCGAACAATTATTTTTACCGAAATATTTGAAGAGAGATAAATCGCGATGAACGATACAGTTGCGGACTAAATTTCTGTAATAGTCCAGTTTCATTTCAAGCATTAAAGTTACAGAAGCTAATAAGTCAACATGCAAAACAAAGTTCATTGGTTATTTCTGGAATAAAACGCAAGACATTGTGATAAATGGAACTATGCAATTTAAAATTTGATAACACAGTTATAAAACTTGTAGCATAATTTGCTTACCATTTAAGACAATTACAATGTACTAGATTTCCTGAAATAACTTAGTTTTTCCATAAATCTGTTGTTTTCACACAAATTTGTAATATCGTGGTTTGTGCCCTGTTTTCTCGTTTGTCGTACCTAATTTGGATTAACAAAAGATTTATAGCACAAGTGAAATAGGATCCATCCGTAGTTCTATATTTTCGATACATTTTCTCTGCCTACAGACCTGCCTTTACAACGTGTGCAACATTATAGCGGTCCTATTGCCTCTTCTGAAGATGATCGTATTGCTTGCACATAAACAAGAACTTTTTCATTTAATCGCATATACGCAACAAAGATTTTGGCACGAGAATTACGATGAGTACGAGAAAAGGATTTATATGAAGTGCAAACGTAAATGTACCGTCTTTGTTTGTTTCGTAATATTCACCACCAAAGCGACCCTTATTTGTTACGCCCTTAGTCCAATTCTTGGTAAGTCGCTTAATCTTACATTGGAATTTCTATTGTTTTATTTCTTTTCCGAAAGAGCACAAAAATATCAAAGTGTAATCTATGGCAAATTCAGAAGGTTAATTGAATTGTCGTTGAACTTTCTTCGATACTATATATTTTCTATTCAATATTTATAAAGAATTATGCCATTCTGTATCTATTCCAGAAAATATTGGGAGGAACGAGTCGGCCAGAGAATTTCTATTTAATATGTGGATTGATCTACCACTGACAATGTCCCCATACTATGAAATAACATTCATGTTACAGGTATCGTATCGCTTCTTTTTCCTAATGGTCCACGTATTTAATGTTATCAAATTTAATACCAGTAACAAACTTAATGGAAATCTTTATATACCCACAGCTCATGACATTGTACCATATTGGAGTCGGCTATTTCTGTTTCGACAATCTATTATGCGTCATGAGTCTACACTTGGCTACTCAATTTCAAATGCTGCAATATAAAATGTCCCGCATGACCGATATAACGAATAAAGAGAAGGGAGAAACAAATCCACAATTGTTCTCAGGATCATCGGCAAATAAATGTTACACCGCCTTTAAGATGTATGTTCAACAACATCAAGCTCTTATAGCTTATTGTGGAAAACTGGAATCGGTATTCAATCTGCCTGTTTTGGCGCAAGTGTTGGCGTTCAGCTTGGTAATGTGTCTCGATGGGTACCAGATACTTATGGTGAGTGTAACGCATTCATGTCAATTATTCATTTTTACATTCCTACATCTCAGAGAGTGTCACAAACCCTGTATGCGTAAAGTACAAAAATGTACAGAATACATACCATATACAAGAATATATAAAATAATCAAACTACAGCACTCTCTATAACATTTAGTCGATGGAATAACTTTTTACCTAAAGTACCCTAGTTCCGTCTTTTTCATTTTATTCGTGCAAATATCGAATTTACATAAATATCTGCGGTCTAGAATAGACCATATATTGTACTTACTATGACGATCATGGCAAATCACACGTCATCTGTAAAAAGTGTCTATATCGAACATTTTAAAAATTATGAGCACTATTCATACTTCAGACAAGCTTTTACGCACTAATAATGCATCTTTCCGCAGCCAGGGGCACCTACCAGAACACGTTTCATCTTCAGCTTCCAATTAATAGCCTGTCTATGCCAACTACTGATGTTCACCTACAGCTGTGACTGCATCATAGAAGAAAGCGCGAACATAGCTTTGTCAGTGTACAAAGGGCCTTGGTCATTTTTGCCTGCAACCGAAAGCGGTATGATGATGCGAAAAGACTTGATACTCGTTACTATAAGATCTGGCGTACCTTGTTGCATAAAAGCCTATGGATTCTTCGTCGTGTCTCTAGAAACATACACTCGGGTAATTGAAATGTTGTGGCATTTGTCAGAATTGCAGCGAATGATAAATTTGACTGTGTAAAACTGTACAGTATACGAAAATATAAAAAGTACAAAAAGTACATGCCGGATATCTGTTGCTTATACATATTATTATTACAGGTTTTAAGTACTGCGGTATCATATTTCACACTGTTAAGACAAACTACACAGGAGACCCTCTATTCGTAATATACATATTTCAGTTGCAAGTATACAGAATGTATATAGAATGTAAAATAGTAACAGATAATGAAATATATAAGGGGTGCTGCTGCAAAGCAAAATAAAACTACAATAAAAAATAAAAAAAATTACATTAGAAGTTTGATTCGTTAAACGTTATCGCTTAAAAGTCGAGTTGCACTCATATTCAATCATCAAAATAATCCATATTCATAAATCCATTCGGTCGCATATTGTCGCCCGGTGTTATTCTACAACACGAACACGCGAACAAGTGTGTATAAATTTCTTATTATTTTTATAACAACCACTATTCGGTAATTTCGATTGGAACTGTGGCGGTACTCGACAGCCCAAATACCGCCATTCGACACTAACTAATAACCGGACGATGATAGCACAGTGGTTAGCGAAAATAACACGTATTTCCCCAGAAAATGGAAAAAAGCCAAATTAATAGCCATTACAAAAAAAATAAAAACGGTTCATCACCTGCAAACCTACGACCTATAAGTCTCCTCCCCAACATAAGCAAAGTATTCGAAATAGTCATAAACAACCCCCTAGCCTCCTTCTGCGCAAAAAATGATATAATCCCAGAAAACCAATTCGGCTTTCGGCACAAACACTCCACAACCCACGCAATAAATAAACTTATGTTGGACATCTTCTAGGCGCTTAACGTAAAACAACGAGTAGCCGCCTGCTTAATAGACCTCGAAAAAGCTTTCGATACAGTCTGGATCCCTGGCCTTATATACAAAATGATTAAGAAGAACTTCACGCAATACCTAATTAAAATAGTCTGGGACATGATAACAAACAAAACGTTCGTAATGACCGACGGTCCACACACATCAAGCAAAGAATACTCCATAGAAAACGGTTTACAACAAGGAACAGTAAATTCTCCGTTACTTTTCAATATCTACAATAGCGACTTACTAAATCTCTTTAATCTCAATACATCTACCCATAAACCGTCCATAGCATTCGCAGATGACTTAATCATCTACGTAACAGGCCGCAAAACCAAAACAATAAGAGCAAAACTTCAAGAACTTTTTGATAAAATTAACGATTACTACTATACATGGAAACTAAAAATCAATGCAAGCAAATGCGAAACCATACTGTTTAGACCCAAGTCAAGTGAAATAGGCCCAATAGAAAGAGAACACTGTAAAAATTTTCAGCTAAAAGAAAAAGCAAACGAAGGGGAGCTCATACCTCACAAAAATTGCGTAAAATATCTAGGTGTAAACATAGACGACAAATTAAACTTCAAGCAGCACATCGAAATTCAACTCTCCAAAGCCAGCAAAGCTTTTTAGAAAGCAAAAAGATTATTCTACTCCAAACATCTCAACAGCAAAGTAAAAATCCTGTGCTACCAAGCACTAATCAGACCAATCTTAACCTACGGCTGCCCCATCTGGTACAACATATCAGCTTCCCAAATGGAAAAAATTCGCGTATTCGAAAGAAAATGCATCAGGGCTTGCCCGAGTATTCACAGATCCGAACACAACGGATTCAAAAAATATGTCAAAAATAAAAGAATATACGACTTAGTCAACATCCACCGCATCGACTGTCACATCTTAAAACTAACTAGAAACCACTTCGCGCAAGCTGCAAAGATAAAGGAAAATAGTTTAATCTTCGGTTGCTTATTTCCAAACGATTCATATTACAAAAATACACTGACAACAGGTTACATCCCCCCCCCCCCCGAAGCGTTTTTATACCTAGATGAAAGAAACTATCTCCAAGACCAAAATAATATCCCAATAATCTACCATATAGAAAGAAAAATAAGGATTAAAACAATACTCTACGAGGAAAACTTAAATGGACAGACTGTAGACTCTAGGTGGAGATACAACATGGCCCTTCCCCAAAAAGATACAGAAGACAATCACAGGAAAAACATAAAAAAATATTGGTGGATACCGAAACCATAAAAAAAAAACAAGAGAAAGAGCCATAAAACGGCAACGCTCAAATTTCCCTCCATGCAAAATAGTGTAAATATTGTATACATTGTAAATATTGTAAATAACTGTACAGGACACCCCTCCCTTCCCCACTCCGTCCGCCCTCTCCCCACCCCTTCCCAAAATCCCACAGCCCCACCGAAACCAAAAGTAGACAACCGAACTGACCTGTTTTTACGACCAGGTTTTTCAGGACAGAAATAGGAAGAAAAAAACAATATCATATGTAAGCACCGCTCTATAGCGGCTTAAATCTAATGTATAAATTGTAACGCTAAAGAAAAAATGTAATCCCGACACACAAATATTGTATGGCTATGTCGTACCGTCGCGTATCGGTACTTTTGCCTAAACCACCCCACAACCGAAGTCCATTGTTTATTGTGAACAACATACAATGTAATACTCATTTACTGGTCAATAAACGTTATCAAAAAAAAAGCAGTGGTTAGCGACATAGGTTACGAACTTTCGGGACCCGAGTTCGAATCCCGTCGGCCGTAGTCCGATATTTTTCTTCCACGATACATAAATAGGAAGAAAATACAGCAGTACCTCAGCCGCGACATCTACCGCCAGGAGCTATCACAATTAGGACGACATATTATCCGCCTTAATTGGTGACCTCGTCGTGATCTGATCGACTTCGAAAACGAGGTGTGACCGTGATGGCGCTACCGAGACTTCAAGCCGCGAACCTACGATTGTGGAAAACTGGACCTCTACCGCTACGACGAACACGGAACGACGACGGGCACGCACCGTAACAACGAGTATCCATCGCCACATCGAAGACCTCGCGCAACATCTGCACGGGTTTGACTACACGCGGTCAACGCTTTACTCCAGCAGCGACACATCTATGGCCAGCAGCAGCCACTTATTATCACGGACAACATATCCGCCTCAGAACTTTTTCACATCCACTGCTTGCCTTCGTATCCTTCTATCAACCGTCTTATCAATAATCCAGCTATAGTATATTTTTTTGAGAGTTAAATGCGGTTAAAAGCATCGCATCGGTATAGTAGAACATAATGACAGAGTAATACGCACAAACTGTAAATAATAAAAGAAAAATTGATCAACGAACAAATGCGTAATTGACAAATGCATCTTTTATGTATGTTTTCCGTCTATACCGAAGGGTAGCAATCAACCTTTTCCTTTTTGCACCCTTCGTGTCAGAATGGTGTAAGGATGACAAGAGGAAAGAATGATTTCCAATCAACGCAACACCTGTTATTACGATAATTCATATGTACTAGAGCACACGCGAGCGACAGCTTTAGACATTGTCCAGCCGACACCATGCAAACGGAATTAGACTTGGACATATCGATGGTCTTGTCAAAGTTTTTCTTGAGGAGCATCGGTTTGTGGATATCCGAAAATTCCGCAGAAGAACGTCGGATGAAAATAATGATTATCTATACAGTATGGCATTCGATATTTGCTACAGTAGAAATTACCAGAGATTTCTACTTCACTGTATTGTACAAAGGCGTAAGTCTATTTAACTGGTTTAGTTGTGTTAAATAAAATTGTGTATGTGCTATATTATGAAATAAAATATTGTAGCATTCCAAATATGTAATAATAATAATTCATTATGTATATAGAAACGAAATGAGTGGCAGCGTCAGGTTCTGGAAAATATTAAGCAATTGTTACGACCATCTTTCTATTTATTATTAAATCATATAAACAAAAAATACATATTGATCTCTCGATGCCATTTATGGGGATGCCATTTATTGTTTCTAATTGCCACGTATCTTCATCGTTCATTTATATTTAATAAATAAAAAGTGTGAAAGTCACGATATACACAATATTTGCTAATTTAATCTAATACTTAAAATCGTTCGCGACATATAACATTGGATAATAGTTTATGACACGAGTAATTCAGTTAAAACTCTATGAAACATACAAACAGCTATAGTTATAAAAGAATTCGTAATAACTCATTTCAGGATATTCTTTACGTTACTACCAACATATTAACCGTGACAATGGGTTTAATCAAGATATGTATCATAATGACGCATAAAGAGGAATTTATAAATCTGATCGTGTACGTGCAACAACATTTTTGGAACGTTAAGTACGATTTTCGCGAGAAAGAAATTTTGGATAATTGCAAAAAAACTTGCACCTTCTTCGTCTGTTCCGTCACCATCATGGGTGCATGTGCTATAGTAGCTTATCTAACAACACCGGTTATTGGTAGGTTCTATTGTTCTATTATTCTGTTATCCTATTCGTTAATAGTGCGCTGTAGATCTTTAATTCAAGTCGCGAATGCTTTACGTGGATGTACGTAATATCGACGTACTATATATGTATAGGATGTCTCCGTAATCATAGTACAAGCTATCGGGATTCTTTATGCAGAAATAGGTCGCAAAAGAGGAGTAACATTTTTTCGTCAACACGAGCAGAAAGACAAGTCGTATACCTCGAAACTTGCAATTAGTACACGGGCATCTGACGGATCCTCAAACACATTTTTCTCGAAAACGAAGCCTTAAACGAAAAAATATTATTCCTTGTTTTCGGTTAATTTTTACCTGCAGAATTACTACCAGATCGCTTGTACCAAGATTTTGAAGACGCTCTGTATATAGATAATAGGATATTTCCCCCAGAAATTTTCATACTATTTTATCACATAACTTAAGCAATTTTTTTTTTTAACAACTTTGATTCGGTATTGTTAATGTTCTAAAATGTTCTATGATTGTGTATACTGTCAAATATTTCTCTGCTGTAAAAAACTAAAAATTTGGTAAATACAAAAATGTACCTGACGATAAATAAGCGAAACATTTGATATAGAGAAAATTATATCAGCTAAGAGTTTGTTGCAGCAAATGCCGGGAAAAATAATTCCGAAAGAGTATTGCCATTCAACATATGGCTAAATTTGCCAGTATCTATGTCGCCTTACTACGAAATGATATTTACTCTACAGGTATTTTAGATTCTCACAATTTTTCGAACGATTGTTATTGTAGCTGGTTGCATTACATGCTTATATTTACTATATTAAACTTACAACACAATGACATAAACTGGGATATACGCATCTGTGGAACTTCAACGTGTAACAATTAGTTGAAGTACGACGCTAGTATCTAATGATTACTTTAGAAATGATGCGATATCTCTGACACGATATTGCAAAAACCAATAGATTTCTTCCGTGGGCTGTAGCAGGGGAAGTAATTTTTGCACTTTTTGCAGACGATAAATATGTATCAAATAGCTGTCACCTACTTTTGCTTTGATAATATTTTCTGCATTCTGGCCATACATTTGGCTGGTCAGTTTCGCATACTTCGATACAGGTTTTCAAAATTGTGCGATATAGAACATCAGATAAACGAGAAGGATATGGAATCAATGATAACAAACTATGCGCATACGTTTTATGAAAAATTGAAAATGTACGTTCGACACCACCAGGCACTGATCAACTTTTGCGACAGGCTTGAAAACGTGTATACGATGTTGATACTTGGACAAGTGTTGGTATTTAGTGTGTTAATTTGCCTGTTTGCTTATCAAGGATTATTGGTTAGTATTTACATACTATAAATATTCCCGTCATCAGTATTTGTTAATTATTTGGGACTTTCTAAATGCTTAGTTTGCTTTTAGGCTGCTGCCCCTCTTGCAAGACGCTCGATTTTCATCTTTCATTTAATCGGATCAATGGCGCTATTGTTTATGTTTACCTATAGCTGTGACGGTGTGATAGAACACAGTGAGAAAGTTGCTGTAGGAGCATATTCAGCGCTGTGGACGATCATGCCAATGAACAAATCTGGGAGGATGCTTCGAAACGATCTAATAATGGTGATTGAGCGATCAAGAAGAGTTTGTTGTCTCACCGCGAACAGATTTTTCCCTGTATCGTTAGAAACTTATAACAAGGTAGATATAGTATTAAATCTACAACAAATACGCGTTACCATCTATGAAATTTAATGTATAAGAAAAATTTTTAAACACTAGGAAATTGCAATTTTCGACATCGTGAAATAATTTGTTTATTAACATTTTGCAGATTTTGTCTACCGCAGCATCATATTTCACGTTACTAAGAAATCATTTAGAAAACGAAATTGGAAACTGATTGGAAAAAGCAAATCTCCAACCAATTCGGTAAAATATTCGTAGAAAATTACCTATGATAGTATTCAAAAGAATTGTATAGGTACATCTATTAAAAAATATAAATCGTTGAATAAAAAATAAACGATAACTAAACATACGTATAATCAACTAGAGTCGCTCGCTTGTGACTTTGCTGGCACAGCACCTATTTGAATTTATTTTTATTATCCTGTGTTTGTACACCATTTAGATGTTGAATTTCGTAAAACGGTCAAACAGGTATTTGTTCATTTTTAACGAGAAGTTCGTACGTCGAATGTCTCGTCCCCCGACTAGCAATTCGTAAAATATATCCTTAAAAAAAAAAGTTATCCCGTTTTTTGCCCTTTATGATCCGTATCCAAAAATCCTTTCTTATTCCACGCCTACATCATAAAAGAAGTATATATGTATATATACAGGGTGAGTCATTAAAAACTACCACCTGAAGCAATTATCTGTCGACTTCATCAAAAAACGTTTAAAGTATGGTATTTAAGCAGCCTAGTCAGATGTGTACATTCTCTAGTATCTTATATTTTTTGAGACGTTAAGGTGATTAGTCGTCAGTTGGACATTCTCTACAAAACAGTATTAACTAATTTATACCAAAAAACTATTAATTTAGCAAATATTTTAACTTTAATTTGTCCAATTTAATATACGAAAGGTAACGACGATGTAAACGCAAGAATACCGCTTCGCGTCTTTTCCCGTCTCTTCCGTACATTAAATTTAACGGATTACAGTTAAAATATCTGATAAACTAGCGGTCTGTGTATATAAATACATAGGTTAGGACCTTTCAGTAAAAAATGTCCACCTAGATCGGCTAACGTTATAAAAGATACACGGTGGCTATTAAAAGCTTCAAAGTTAACTTGATATCTCAAAATATAGTGTATTTTAGATAATCAACTCGTATACTCGTCTGATCAGGCGCCATAAATACAGTAAACTTCGCTTCAAACATTTTTTAATCAAATCGATAGATAACGAATTTTTTCAGGTGGTAGCTTTTGCTGACTCGTTCATAACGTTGTCAGCGTAAATTCATTCTATATCAAAATTATGAATTCCATTCGGTACGCTGAAAATCATATCGCGTCTGATCTTTCCATATAAAATATCATTACATATTAATTGCCTTTATTCTTGCAACTTTAGTTGTAGCTACTTAAAAATAGTATAGTTTATACATATTATAGTCAGCAAATAATGAGATGTGTGTTCGTGTTACAAAATGTGCGTGCTAATACAGAGGATATATGAAACTGCGTACCTGGTATAGTATATCGCTACAGAATTACGTAATATTCATTTTGCAATCAAGATAACAGCTTAATCATTCTCAAAGGAAGTCATCTTTATACACCACGTAGTGATTCTACATTCAGAGACAACGACGTAGTGTTATACTTTCCAACTGTACTTCTTCTCTAAGTAACCATACGTTAGAGCACAATTTTTACTTCTGGCGACCAAGTAATCAATATGTGAGAAATTGCTAGTTGCACATGCACTATAGGGGGTAATAATCGCACACGCCCTCTCTCAAGCACACGTGATGCACCAATTCATATATTTTTCATGTTTGTCAATTTCTTATTTGTTTCCGCCACCGTATCGCTTCCACTCTACGCGGGAAAGTTCGCTTTAAGTAAGATACGTATCTATTATCAAACGATCGAATGTCTCGATAGATCAAAGCGATGTCACTTCAAGTCACCTTTTCGCTAGGAACCTTTTCTCGCTAAATTTTCTAGCTGTCGCATGATTTAAAGATCAAGATCGAGAAAAACGATCGTCATGCATACGACACGATACACGGATATCTCAATCACATTGTCGCAGTTTCTATTAAAACTCGCGGGTGTCTGGATGACAGTGAATAACGCCGAAGAACGTCGAAGAAGACTCACTATGGCGTTTACTGCCGTCATACATGTTTACGGATTATATCTAAATCTCGGTGATGCTTATTACACGTGGAACGATTTGAGCGTGAGTATAAAGATCGGTCGCTGTTTTAAGATTGTTATTTTTCGAAAGTCATAGAATACTTTTCATTTAGAAATCAACTTAAATTTTTATACGAACGTATTATAAATTTAATTACAGAAAAAATAATTAAGGTGAATACCGAATCTACTCATTGTTTTTATAAAATTTAATAGAAAACTGCAAGAAATATATTAATACGGCAATCGTATTACGAAAATGTTTAAAAGATTTATAGAGAAAAACAAATTATATCGATGTTCCGACTGGTTTACTATATATAAAATGAATTAACATTTTCAGCATTGTACCTTCTTGCTCTCTAATACATTATGCATCGTATTGGCGATGTTCAAGCTTTTGATATTAAATTTTCGCAGAACGGAATTTAATGATTTAGTTTTATTTGCACAACAAAATTTTTGGCATTTCAAGTACGACCATGATGAGAAAATACTTTTCATGAAGTGCCGAAAATTGTGCAAGCTGTGGACCATAACGGCATGCTCTTTCACGCAAGCCTCCTTGGCTTTTTACATAATTACCCCAATC
Source organism: Bombus sibiricus (assembly GCA_014737505.1). Lineage (NCBI taxonomy): Eukaryota > Metazoa > Arthropoda > Insecta > Hymenoptera > Apidae > Bombus > Bombus sibiricus. Next base: position 9,629 of record JACXIM010000132.1, on the reverse strand, counting down.
TGCGGTAAGCATGCATATTTAAAGATCTTTGTTTCTACACAAAATAAATAAATTAGTCTCGAATAAAAACAATTCTATAGCTTTACGATCCGACGATATTAACAATCACAATACATGCTTTACCCTCTTCATCCTATCCTTCAAAATAATCAAATTAGTTAACAATTAACAAACAATCGACAAAATCTCCATCGAGTCAACCCTGATTCTAAAAGAAATCACAAATATGTGCGAATTAATTAATAGAACATACGAAACGGAAGTTTCAGGATTCATGCTCCATTGTGTTTCAGCGAATATCGGAAAAAACAAATCGGATAGGGTACTTCCGTTCAAAATGTGGGTCGATCTGCCGCTAAGCGTGACACCATATTACGAAATTATATTCGTTATTCAGGTATCGTATATCTCCTCCATTTCCGAGTATATTTAAATAGTAATAACTCAGTGAATACAACGATAATTTTACTATGGAAGATCATTGTTTACCCAGCTAGCGACTGTGCAACAAATCGGTGTAACGTATTTGTGCAGCGACAACTTCTTATGCATACTGAATATGCACGTGATCTGCCAATTCCGCATGCTCCATAACAGGCTTTTGAATTTATGGAAGATCATCGACCAGCAAACGGATAAGATCGATTACGCCGACAAGTGTTACATAGCGTTGAAAAAATGCATTCGGCAGCATCAATCGTTGATCAAATTCTGCGAGAAGCTCGAGTATGTTAATACGTTACCGATCTTCGGCCATGTAGTAGTCTTCAGCTTGCTAATGTGTTTCGACACGTACGAGATACTTTTGGTACGTTGGATTTACTTACAGTATAGTGGTGGATTCGTTTTTAAATACGATTTGTTCGAAATACAATTTATCGCAAGTTTTATTATTTCACTGTTACGTAAGAATCGTTAAATAGCATGAGTAATTTAACTTTGTCTTATGTCCTGCTCAAACTTTCATAAACTTATCTCTTTACCTAGAAACGAAATACTCGTTTCAAGTATATTCGACAGTTATACCAGCTACATCAGAACGATTTCGATATGAATAAACAAGTATTATATTATGTACACAGGCAAATGTATCCACTGGTACACGACTGATCTTCGTGTTCCACATGGTCGGTAGCTTTATCCATATAATTTTCTTCACCTATACTTGCCACGGCTTAATAGAGGAAAGTTCGAATATTAGCTTGGCAACGTACTCAGGCTGGTGGACGATTCTGCCAATGACCGAAACTGGCAGAATGTTACGAGAAGACGTGAAGGTGATGATGATGAAATCAATGCGACCATGCTATCTGACCGCTGGTGGATTTTTTCCTATATCTTTGGAAACATCTACCGCGGTACGTAATCCATTTCGTACTCAACCCCATTGATCCTGGAAATATCGCTGTTTGCAACGCATTACCAGAAATATATAAATTTTTAGATGAATCTTATGACGACACTAAAATTTTATGTTACAGCTGATGAGTACTACAATGTCATACTTTACGCTCATGAGGGAATCATCTCTGAAAAATGCGGATAAATAATCCATCATATATATATACAAGTACCTATATCATGAAAATATTTGAATATATATGAATATACTTTAATATGTACTTGAAATATATGTTTTGGTAATAATAAATGTAATATCGGGAATATATTATTATTATATATTCTGATATTTATGATTTATTTAGAATGAATGGATTGTACAGATGTTGATTAGACAGAAGAACGATGGTTGTTTAACATGAACTAGTCACAATAACGCGCTATAATCTAAATAACTCAATGATTCACTTGCAACCCTCGCCACAACGGATCCAACGTTCTCTCTCACGCGGACCACACTCTCTCGACAACACAATGACTTCTCGATTGACACTGACTGCTTTCGCATCCCTTTTGTCTTTTCTTAGAGCCACCACGCACGTGTTTCGCAACCGCTCGTGGCCAAGGTCACGTACGCCTTTTTTACGAAACTATTCGATTGAAGAACCGAGGACACTTTAATGGAAACGAAAATTCTACACCAAGCGGACGTAGCGATACTTGTATCAACATCGATATAGCGATAATTCAATATATATGCTTTCTTCTTTTGCTAATAAAATTATCACTAATATTGGTGAGATTCTTCTGATTTCAATGAGACCGAACATGATATCAGCAAAATACAAAGATTCCGAATAACTAACTGGACATTTGTTCTCCTTGAAAACCAAGAACAGGTACCTAACACTATAAACTGCAAAATACACGCGTACATCATGCACGATAAATATATATGGCACTAAAACGCGAAAAGTTATATAAAGAGATACTTACGAAATAGTTTGCGAATAATCTTCACGAATTCTATTCTTTTCTCTAAACGTAGCAACCATGATCGTGTCACGATCGGCTCACTTTAAAATCGGAGATAAAGATGTGGCGGCTGTCACGACCGGCACCCTTTTTCAATCCGATGGACTGTTGACGGGCATAAAGCTGAAGCGGCGTTCGGCGACGATGTATGTCGCCAAAGTACCTAATGAGCCATCAATATCTCAACGGTCCTTCCGCCGAATATTCGAGAAGAAGGTGCGCGTGGCAACGGTCGCGGACGCCTAACAAGCGCGTGGATGGTGGGGATATTGAGGGGTGACAAAAGACAAATAACCGAGTCCGATCGGAAATCGAGTTGTAAGAGTCAGTCTTGAAAAGTCACGCCTAGAGCTAGGAAGTAAAATTTGTGAACTGTGTCAGAAAAAAATAAAGTTTCTTTTTATTTTTCATTCTAAATTTCCTTTTTTATTTTTCTATTTCTTTTGTTTCATTTTACGTGACACGGCACTCGGCTACAATGTATATCGCCGAAGCGAAGTGTCTAATGAACCATCCTACTAACTATCCTTCAGTTTGTTAGGCGTCCGCGACTGTTGCAACGTACGCCTTCTTCTCGAACATTTGGCGGAAGAACCGTTGGGATATTGATGGTTCATTAGACACTTCGTTTCGGCGATATACATTATAGTTGAGTGCTGCCACATCTTTATCTCCGATTTTTAAAGTGAGCCTGTCGTGACATACGCCCCCCCCCCTTCTTAGAATGATTTTGGTCCTCCAAAATCTTAACGTTTCTTCATTATGGATTTATGGAGTAGCACTTTGGTAGGCCTCATCTGAATTTGTTCCAAGTGTTCTGTTTCATCTTCTTCGTCCAAGTGGCGGATGGTTAAAGTGTTTTGCGGTATTTCTGTATATATGTTTAAAGGTGTTGGATGTTATACATAATTTTGTAGGTAAACATTTCTTAAGTACAAATCGTAATTGATAGGCTAACATTTCTAATTTGTTTACGTGTTGATTTAGGGAAATTATTTCATTGTGGAATTCGTATTTGCTCTTACATACTTTTTCAGTAAACATTACATTTGCTTTCATATGATTTTTTTTTTTTATGCATCATTTATATCTATTCTTACATATATGTTAACTTCGTTAGAATACAAATAAGCTTGTTTAACTTTCTCATGAAATATCTAAAGGCAATACATTAATTTCTTCGCTATACTTAACGTAAACCAATATAGTAGTCATGATGAATGTCCTGAAAAGTAATACGTTTTAAGTCTGTTACCGTGTATTTTCTTTATAATATTATCAATTATGATTTCATAATAAGGGGATTTGACAGAGTAGGTTCTGTATGGTCCTAACCATTCAGTGTCTAATTTGTGTCTTTTGTGATCATTATGGATTAATACAAAATCTCCTTCTTTAAATACCGTTTGATTTCGAACTATCTTTTCTGGTATTGTTTCTTGCTGTTATCTAAATATTTATTTAGTTGTCTTTGCCAGAGTGAAAACATACCATTGTAAGTTAGATTCGAAGTTTTCGCGATTGCTGATGGTAGGTTAGCGTCTCTACCGAATGTTAGTTTAAAAGGTGAAAATCCGGTACCTTCGTGTACGGCTGTGTTATAACCCAAACATATGAAGTTTAATATTTCATCCCATTCTTTATCATTATTATCATGCAGACTTGTATGAATTAAATCTTTTACTACGGCATGTGTTCTTTCTAGAGATCCATTTGACTGAGGGTGGAAGCTAGTGGTTTTAATGTATTTAATCTTAAATGCCTCGTCGAATTTTAACATGAGTTCGCTAATGAAATTTTGTCCCTGGTCTGTTAGAATCGTTTTGGGTGCAGAAAATATGTAAATGTAGTGTTCTAAGAGTGCATTTATTATGGATTCTGTCTGTTGTGTTTTTAGTGGTACTAGGACCAAGTATTTTGTCAGTTCGTCATGTATTGAAAGTATAAATTGATTTCCTTTCTTAGTTTTGGTCATAGGTCCTATGATGTCCATAACAGTTGTAATGGTGTGTCAGATATTATTGGTTCTTCTTTTGGTCTAATCCGCGTTAATTTCTCTTTTTGATAAGCTTCACATTTCTTTATAAATTCTTCGACCTTATTTAATAAATGTGGAATTTTATATCGTTCTTTTATTCGTTGGTAGGTCTTTTGGATACCTAAGTGTCCTATAGTCCCGTTATGATTTTCGCTTATAATTTGTTCTATTTCGTCTTGGGTTAGAGTTTGTATTGGATCCCATGCGAATGTAATTGGTTTATTTGTGTCGTTGAAATAAAGAAGAATAAGCTTAATTTGATTTTTCTCTAGTTCTGAGAATGTGATATCTCCTATACCAACCTTTTTGTTTTTCTGTATTATTTCGTGGAGTTTCTTAAGCCAATTTGCTTCTGAGAATTCTCCTAATTCGCTTCGAGTTAGTTGGTAGAAAGAATTGTCATTTGGTTTAATTTCTAGTCTTTGAGGTATGTCAGTGTTCTGTTTCCATGTGGTAAAGTGTTGAAAGAAATCTAGAACAATTTTATTCTCGGGATTTTCTATTTTTGTAATCGTGTGTATTCGGGATAAACTGTCAGCTACTGGGTTATCTTTGCCTTTAACGTATTCAATTTCATATTCATATTCTTCTAATTTTAATCTCCATCTCATAAGTCTCGAAGAAGGGTCTTTACAACTGTTTAGCCATTTTAGTGCATGATGGTCTGTACGAATGATAAACTTCCTTCCTAACAAATATTGTCTTAGTCGCTTCAATGCCCATACGATAGCTAATAATTCTTTCTCCGTAGTTGTATAATTTTTCTCTGGAGGGTTTAGCGTTCGAGAGATGTAACAACACGGATGTCCGTCTTGTGATAATACGGCTCCTAGTCCTTCATTACTAGCGTCTGTCGTTAATATGAATGTTTTAGAGAAATTTGGGTATGACAGAATAAGTGCTTCACAAAGTTTTTGTTTGAGTGTATCGAAACTGTTCTGTTGTTTGTCCGTCCAGTGGAAGTTAGTGTCTTTTTTGTATAGGTCCGTCAGGGGTTTGGGCTATTTTAGAGAAGTTACGTATAAATTTCCGGTAGTATCCCACGAGTCCTAAGAATGATTTGACTTCGGTAAGGTTTTTAGAGATTCTAAAATTTTCGACTGCTTCTATTTTCTTCGGATTAGGTTTTACTCCTTCTGATGTTACTATGTGTCCTAAATATTCGAGTTCTGGTTTTAGAAATTCACATTTATCTGGTTGGATTTTTGGTCCTAATTTTCTTAGTCTTTGTAATACTATGGCTAAGTTTTCATTATGTTTTTGAATAGTGTTTCTAAATATAATAATGTCGTCTAAATATACAAAAAAATGTTTATTAATTAATCCGCGTAATGCTGTATCCATCATTCTCTGAAATGTTGCTGGCGCGTTTTTGAGTCCAAAAGGCATTCTGTTAAATTGGAAATGTCCTTCAGGTGTTGAGAAAGCAGTGTATTTCTTCGAGTTTTCGTCCATAGGGATTTGATGAAAACCGGATGATAGGTCAAGTGCTGAGAAGAATTTCGCGTCTCCTAGTTGGCTTAATATGTCTTCTATGTCGGGTAATAGATAGGCGTCTTGGTCAGTCAGTTCGTTTAGTTTTCTGAAGTCAATAACTATTCTCCACTTCTGTTTTCCTGATGCATCTAATTTCTTGGGAACAATCCATACTGGTGAATTGAAAGGGGAGTCTGATTCTTCTATAATATTTTTATTTAGCATTTCTGTCACTTGTTTCTCGATTTCGTTTTTGTGGCACTCTGGGGGTCTGTATGATTTGGTGTTTATGATTTTGTCTTGTTTTAATGTGATTGTATGTTTTGTTAGATTAGTACATCGTAATAGGTCTGTTTCTAAATTGAATACGTCAATGTAATGTATTAATATTTTCTCTATGGGTTCACGGAGTTCGCGTTCGATATGATTTGTTCTCACTATGGTTTTAAGTTTAGCAATTTGATCTAATTCTTTACTGTTATCAATGTCGCTAGAAATTTCATGATTTGTCTCACCAGAATTGAAGAAGCATACTCGCGTTGGTTTGCCTTCGAGGTAGATGGTTCGAACTCTCTTTTCGCCTGGTCGTATCGTTTCTGGTTTCTGAAAGTATAAAATGTTATTACCTAGTTTTAATTTATCGTTGGAGATTTCATATCGGTACTTCTCTAAAAAAAGTAGTCCTGTTATTCCATCTTCTATTAGGGGAAAGTCTTCCGGTACTATATAAAATTTATGTTCTTTGCCAAACATTTTAGATCTAATGAATTCGTTAGTAGTATATTTGTCTTGTCCCATGTAGAATATTTGAGGTTCATCAGCTTTGAAGGTTTGAGAGTCTACTTTGTTTTTCTTCAATAGGTTGATTCCTGCTCCTGTGTCGATGAGGTGTGTTACATGTCCAGTTCTTGTGTTAAACCGTATTGTGAGAAGTTTGCCTGTTGTGGTATTAACTCTTGGAATTTTTCTTGGTCTTCCATCGTCTCGTCGTAAGTTTCTGTTTCTATGTTGGTTTGATTCACTCGTCCTGGCAGGAGGTTTAGTTGGCTGGCCGATTGAAAATTTCGGCATTGAGGTACAATGTGTCCAATCTTTCCACACTTGAAGCATTTAGATTGCATTCGTTCAATGGGTGGTGTTTGTTCTGCTTTGACAAGTATCTTCGTTTCGTTACGTTTCATGATGTTCCTTGTTGATGGTGTTAGTCTATTATTTCTTAGTGGTTGATGGTCGATAAAACGGTTTGTAGATAATTGACTGGATCCTTTTCTCCATTCTCTTCGTTCTTCTCGTAAGTGTCGTTCTATATCGGCAGCTTTCTTTTCCGTTTCATTTAGTGAAGCTGGTTCGTTGGCCAAAAGTATTCATCCGATTTCGTGGCGTAGTCCTTTTAAGTAAATTCGTCCTACACTTTTCTCATTGTAGCATCAAGCATGATACGTCTGGTTAATAGTTGTGGATTTTCGTTGGTGATGGCGTAAGTTAATTTGTTTAATATGCGTCTGAATCGAATATTAAATGATTGTACCGTTTCGTCGCGTCCTTGCTTTAAGTCGCGTAGCTGTTCGTTATACTCGTCTGAGGATACTTGAGTTGCTACGTTGGCTCTTAATGCTTCGAAAAGATCTACGTAATTGTTGATTGGAATATTGCGAATACTCTGTACAGCTTTCCCTATGATTTTTTCCACTTTAATAGCCTTAAGTAATAATTCTCTTTATGAACATTGATTTCTCATATCTTGAATTTCTTTGATGAAGTCCTCTATTCCAATGTCATCGTCACCGTTCAAGACTGAAATATATCTTATAGCGTCTTTAGCGGACAACAAAGGATATCGTGCGCTGGCATTATTTTGGGGTTCGTCACCGTCGCTGTCGTTATCTATCTCTACTGGTGGGGCAGACGGAGTTTGAGTCGACCTTTGACGTACAGGGTTTGGAGTGGTGTGGATGGACAAGTCTTCTATCATCATTGTCGCTTGACTACCTTAGTCCTAGCTTCATTTCAACTATTGTTTTTCCTAAGGACTCTATTTCTTTATTTCTTTTAGTGTTTTCTTCGTCGGCTTGTTTTGTTAATATGTCTATTTGATGGCGTAATTCCATTACTTCTCGCGCACTTTTTTCGCGTTGTTTATTAATGGAATCTAATATTTGTTTTAACGTTACTTCGTCCTTAGAGTTGGTTGCTCGGTCTTTTGACATTTTATTAAATATTATGGTTTCGTCTGAGTCTTTACTGTCGAAGCTAGGGCGACTAGTTCTGTATTGTGAAAATGAATCCAGCTTTTACCTGAGATTTAGCGTCCGTAGATGCTTTATATTTTGTAGGTATTTCTTCCGGGTTCGTTGATAGTGGATTTGTCGTTTGAGATGACCGTGGTCCAAGTTGATCCTTTTCCCGTAGGTTGGATGTCTTGTTCTCTCAACGAGCACTTTTCACAATCCTGACAGGATCGCCAAAATGTAACGTAAAATGACAAATAAAATAAAAAAGAAATTTAAGATTAAAAAAATAAAAAAAGAAACTTTATTTTTTTTTCTAACACTGGGTTTACAATTTACTTCCGAACTCTATGCGTGATTCTTTAAGACTGACTCTTACAACTCAACTTCCGATCGGATTCGGTTATTTGTCTTTTGTCACCCCTCAATATCCTCACTATCCTTGAGTTTGTTAGGCGTCCGCGACTGTTGCCACGTACACCTTCTTCTCGAACATTCGGCGGAAGAACCGTTGGGATATTGATGGTTCATTAGACACTTCACTTCGGCGATATATGTACATTGTAGCCGAGTGCCGCCACATCTTTATCTCCGATTTTAAAATGAGCCGGTCGTGACAGACGCAACGTTTAACATTCGAAAACTCAGTTGCAGTTCCTGATTTTTTTTTTTTTTTTTATATATATTGTTTATTGTAATTTTACAATTTGTCCAGTAGGACATTTGGTAAAATATTATAATTTAGATATACATAGCATGTGGAAGGTTACCCCCAGCGGAGTACCATCTTCGTGTTTGTTATGTTATATCCTTTGTGAGGTTTACTGGATGTTTCCTTTTTAGTCTTCTTTCTATGCTTGTGTTGATCGTTTCCGCAGCCAGCCGGTTTGGGTGTGTTGCTATTCTTAATCTGTACCTTTCCGCGCATCTGCTAATCTCCTCCTGGACCGTTGGTATTCCCAGGTCCTTCCGAATATCTTCATTTCTAACGTACCATGGGGCGTTTACTATTGTTCTAAGAATTTTTGCTTGCATTGTCTCTATTTTGCTTATATGGCTCATTGCTGCTGTTCCCTATAGTGGTATTCCGTACGTCCAGATTGGTTTTATGATCATTTTGTATATTATTAATTTATTTTCTATGCTTAATTTGGATTTTCGACTTGTTAGCCAATGCATTTGTCTCCTTGTTATCTGTATTTTGTCTATTATTGATTTAATATGCTGTTTCCATGTAAGTTGTGTGTCTATGTGAAGTCCTAGGTATTTGACTTGCCTTGTTTGTTATATGTGCGTGCCGTTCAATAGGATGTTTGGTGGTATCTGTTTTCGCAGTGTGAATGTAATATGGTTGCATTTATTGGGGTTTGCTTTAATTTGTTTAACTTGCAGCCACTTTTCTATTTTTGTGATGTGTTCTTGCAGTAATGTGACTGCTGTTACAGGGTTAGTATGCCTGACTAGTACAGCTGTGTCATCCGCGAAAGTCAGTATTTTACTATTGGTAGATG
>JACXIM010000131.1:117710-264938 GCA_014737505.1 Bombus sibiricus | reverse complement strand
GACCTCATAATAGAACAGATATGAGTGCCGAAGGAAACACCCAGCAGATCTCACAAAGGATATAACTTAACAATCACGAAGATGGTGCCCCGCTGGGGGTAACCAACCACATGATAATCTAACAGCTACAAAATTCTACCTAATGTCCAAATTGGACAAATTGTGAATTTGAAATATTAAATAAAAAAAAAAAAAAAATCTGGTTGCCATCTTGCCCGCGGTGTATGGCCTGGTCTAGATAGAGTGTCGCCCGACGTAACAGTAGGTTCTTGAAGTAATTGAGGGTACGCACACATCTGACTTCTAATGTGGATTGACGTCACAAAGTCACAGGTTTCAGTCCACATGAATGAGTCTTCGGTGTAAATGCCAACATTTCTTCAGAATTTTCTAAGGAAAAGGTGCTATGCATTTTCATTGATTACGTATACGAGTTGTTCAACAGTATTATCTGCATACCAACTTTTACAGCGCGGAATGTATAGAGTGTTCGGCTACAGGTGCCAGAAAAGTTAAGGGGCGATTCTTAAAGCCGAAATAAGACGAAAATTAAGAATAAAAATAATTGAGTTTTCGGGTTTGTTTTTTAATTGTTGGCAATTAAAAATTAGCCTGTGCACGAGCAAACCTTCTTACGCGAACGAAAATAAGTTAGCCTAAGCAGCAGGGTGCATAGGGGTCCTCAAATCGAACGGCACATGGGCAGCAGCTTATTTCGTACAAGTTGTAGAGAAGAAGAATATGACATTTGAAGACATAAACGTAGATTATCGTAGAAAAATCGTAGATTAAACATTTTATCTGCCCAATCATTAAAATCCATAACAACATATCGAAGACAGCTTCATGGGATTTTCGAGTAGAGAGCATTAATGTTTCCTCTAATCCTTTGCCTCCGTAAATAATAAATAAATGATACAACGTATGAACAGTGGTTATACAAATTTCACACACGCACCGCGATCGTTCCGTTCGCTGGTTTTCCACAGGAAAATCACACACACATTAACCCCTTCCTCGGGCCCAAGCGGTAGACATCGACGCGCGCTAAACAGACCAGACTGATGCTCGTAAACAGTCGCAATACGAACCGAAATGTAGATGCCCGCGATACCTGTGGTATAGTCAATTTTACGCGATAATGCTGTTGAGCAAGTAAACTCTTATGCTTTTACTTTTATAGGTATTATAAATTTATTATATTTTGTCATAAAATTATATAATTATATAAAATTTAATCATAAAACTGAATGAATATCTAAAAAGGAAATACGTAAAACTCTACAAATCCTCCATGGTATGATACCTCTTAAAACATTCTGGCAGATGTAAAGCCACTTTACATTTCGCGCATTCCCATTTTGTTTCGCTTCGAATTTTATGTTTATAGCAGACTTTGCACGTCCTTGTCAGATGCTTATTCCGAGGTGTCGGATCTATATTTTGGGGGAAATGAGCCCAATATCGAGCTTGGAGTCAAAGAAGTGTTTCAACTGATGATTTCCCACGCATTTTGTAGTCCGGTAATTTAACAATTTGTAAAATTGCCTCCGCTATATTTACACGGTAATCAACATAAGTCTCCCGTTTTCTACTGTAAATTGTTTTCTGCATAATATACGTATTGAACAGAGCCATATCTGATATGTAAAAGAAAAGTATCTGGTCACGAGTCACACTCGTGATATTCATGTTTGGGCCAAAATCTTCATCACGAGTCTGACTCGCTAAAGTACGGGAAGGAGTTAAGTATTCTTGAGATGCTACTAAATGTATTCGAACGCTATCTTTCATGAATCACACATATTTTCCACACAAATTACTGATCACTGCATATCACAATATTCACATACATACACATGATGAAATAAAAGATGAAGAAACCAAAAGAAACTGCAAAAAAATTGTTTAATCTCATATATCTGCATATAAAACCAAGAAGAAAAGCAAATTACAAAGTATCTTGTCCGAAAACGATTGTTTATACTTGTGCAGGGAATCTCAAACGTCCAAGTTCGACTTTTAGTATCTTATAAAATTCTTAAAGTATTCGATGACCGAAAATAGTAACATTAACACATGTTCGACTTAATCGATAAAAATTTCCGGGCTAACAGTAAATATTAATTTAATTCTGCATATAATGTGAGTCAAACTTGTAAAAGTTGTTTCCATAGGAAAACACCTTTTTTAATTAAGTGCAAAGATGTTACGTATTCACAATTTCAAATCATTTGGGGCAAACGCTGCATAGCGTTAATTATACGAATAAATATAGTTATCATCTAGTCATGAACATTGCCACGGCAAACATTAATTGTACAACCGCGTAACCGAGACTACGAAGAAAAAAAACTGATGACGAATTTACTTATTAGTGATGGTCAGAATCACTAGCCAATTTGATATTTATTTCTGTTGCTACGTGAGAAGACATTAGTAAGGTATGAAACGCTCGTTTTGCTCCGCGATAACCTTCAATTAGATTAATTTGTATTTGTCACTAGTAATTTGTGATTTTTGATTGGATATGACAAAAATTATAATTTATTATTTTGTAATCGGAAGAGATACACGACGAGACTGGTAACTGATAGGTAGATTAATACAAGCATTCAAAGAGTCCGGACATATTGTTTGTCAAAGCTTTCTTTGCTAATATTAACATTAATTTTGTTCTTGTAAAGTTTAGTTTGTTGTTCAATTTATCGGTAATTTAAAACATCTATATAGTTTAAATACAAGACTATTGATTTTATATTACGTTTTGTTATTATAGTGGGCACTCGAATTCGTTTCAAAATCCTTTTTTCTCAACATACGTGGCCGCAACAATGTAAATGCAAAGTAAACTAAATTTCATAAAAATGTAAATCATTGAAATATTAATCTTTATGTAAAGATTAAAAAGCTTTTAATAAAATAATACACACAGTAATATACACAGTTATTGCAAACTAAATATTTATTACCATCCCACATCATCCATAAAACTGTACTTTTATATTTGTGATGCTATCTCAAAAAATTATATTGATATTGATCCAAAAATGTATATGTATTTCACGGTTTTTGATAAACTTTAAATGAGCTTTAATTCTTGCATTCCATTTACCAAAATTTTGTTAATTGTGTATCCATGCAGAATATGTAATATAAAACATTTTATGCAATATATGTTTTTATTTACAATAAATAAATTACATTTTTTTATCAGTAGGTCAACAGAGTCACAGAATCAGGAAGAAAACTGACGGCGACACTAGCAAAATGTTGGCATTCTTACATTTCATAAAAGCTGATGTTATATGTTTATACATATATGTATATCTTATGAAGTTTTAATGCGGTCCCATTGCATTATGATATTCATCAACAGAAGCTTGATCGACTTTGATTAAAATTTGTTTTCACTAATAAATTTTTTACACTTTAAGTATATTATAATTATAGGAACTAATTACAAGAGTGTAAGACGAATGTTTTTACATGAGTACAATTTAGCTAGATTATATACTGGAAAAAAATGTTTATAAAATATTAGTTTGCCAACTGTTTGCAAGTGTTTGCAACTGTCAACACCCATTATAAAATTTCAATCATTTGTAAAAAGACATAGATTGTGTCAGAAATTCTTTAAATAATGTGATAGATAATAAATTTTGGAAGAATTTCCTTGTAAAACACAATTTGGTCGAAAATAATCCACAAATTGTAGGTTTGATCCTGCTTGTTCTTCATTTTTCAATATCATCATTTTTTAATACTGAGTTTGGAAGGAGCCAAGCCAACTTCTTACAGGAGTTATACATATAGTAACAGTATACAGATCAAAGTATGTTATCACTTATAACACTTCTTTCTAAGGTTTTACTAAACTAAAAAGTGTTATTAAGCAGAATATTACGCAGAATCAATTTATTCTTTAGTATATAGATTAGTAAATTTTACAACTATTATTTTTAAAGAAAGGGAAATTACAATTATTATGAAAGTTTTAGCATTTATAGTAAGCTTCTTATGTAACAGTAACGTTACTTGCTCGTCAATGATACAAAAATTGGAAGATTTTTAGAACTTTTTCATTATTAGAAGATATTAAGACTTTCCTCTAAAACGTTTTCTTGAAATTTCATTCACTTCGGAATTTATGATAAGTAATTGCATTAATATAAAGCAATATATTACTCTGATACTTTCACTTGGAATATATATTATTTTTCGGGAAACATATTTTTAAGACAATAATATGATAGCTTGTGTGCATGTTGAAACAAATCAGTTAATTTCTGTTGTAATATTCTGATATAATAACCTTAACGATATACTAGTTATTATAAGTGATAAATGCCTTGTGCATGTTAAAGAATATTGCATGTACTAAGTACTTTAAAATTCTTTGTTTGTTGTATGCTATACTTCATATCCTACATTGTTTTAAAGTAACATTTACATCAATTTTTTCACGTAATAAGTATTTAATTAAACACGTTAGCAAACTTGAATTTCTCACATATAAAATTCATAAAAATTTTTTGTTTGCATATTAACGAAAAATAGATTTACATAAATATATATATAAATTATCTAAAAATATTTTCAAATAACACTAGAAAAAATATGTTGTTTAACATATTTATAATGTTCTTTCCGAATAGAATATTTATCTTACATCAAATTTTTTCGTTTAGTGCAGCATATAAATGATAAAAAGTAGAGATATTTATGATTCCCTAGGTCTAAATTAATGGATTTGATATGTAAAAGATTTTTTGTTGTTTAAAATACTCCATATTTTTACAAAAAACAATTATTTCGAAAATATATTGATAATAATATTTTGAAAGAACTATCTTAGTAATCACATGTGAGATAGTTTAGAGATAAATATTACATTGTATGAAATTTGGCTTCAGCTGCATTCCAAAATATGTTTTCTCCATGAAATCTTCCTTCTAATATTTTTTTATCAAATATTATTTTCAATGCAAAAGTTATTTTTCGTTTATCATATTATTTCTTCCAAAATATAAACATCGTTGGCTTGGCATTGTGGACATACATACATGCACGCTTTAGAAATTCATACATGATTTAGTCGGTTTTCATTAGAATGGATATACACCAAATGCTATATTGATCTATGCTACATTGATATTGTTTGGCGACATTTCAAATGGACCTCAATGTACATGATTGTGCGGTCATTCGTCTCCTATTGTCTCAAGCACACATAGGTACAAATTGTGATAATCGATATCTGATTATGCAGTAGGAAAGACAAGTCGTGCTTGAGTGACATGTTAATAAAAACTGGGCTCTGCATATTATGTTAATAGTTATAAGATAGAATAGCTATCGCTCGTGGAAGGTATGTTACTTTTTAAATATCTTAAGCAAAATCAGAAAATCGGTTACCCAGAGTTCAATGATGATGATCTAGCCTGCAACATTTCATTAAATTGAATCAAACTTATTAAAATATGCATATTAATTTTACTAGCTATTAAACAGAGTTAGAAATTACACAAATCATTATCATATCAATAATTGTTACAATTTCAACATTCATATATATATAGTCTTTATATTTAAATTTATTGAATTGACAATTCAAATATCTTTACTTAAGTGTATGTCTGTGTATAATTTCCTTTAAAGTTCAAATTACTCTTTTATCTTTTATTTTAAGTGTTTTATTGTACTATTCAATTTATCATTTTAAACTTTAGCTCTTACGATGTTATCATAAGCTGAAAAAATTTAATTTTTGTTTATACTGATACATGTATATTATTCACTTAGCATTATATGAATATTTAACAAGAATTTGAATAGAAATGTATGTCTGCAACTATGAAAATTTAATAAAATCAATAAATATATTTTTGTTACAAATAATTAATGGTAATAAAAAATGATTTCAAATAAAAGCTTGGAACATAATTATTATGATAAATATGTATTTATGAGAAAAGTTGAAATGCTTTACCTAACTCTGTTTTAAAGGTGCAAAATATTTGTAAATTTCAGAAATAATAGAAGGATAAAAGATATCTATAAATGAAGATCGTTAAAATTATAATTTGCGGGCAATCCGAATAACCGATTCTGTTCCCAATTATAAATTTCTTACAATTACATACAGTGAAGACTATAATAGGATTTCATTATATTATACATAAATATATACAAACACATCTTCTCTTATATCAACAATAATTCTCATAATTGATCATACTAATATCATATATATATATATATATGATTCATCTATCAATAATTAGATATAATATTAATTTTTAATATTAGAATACTCTTCAATGTTGAACGCAACAGTTGCACTTTACATACAGAATCACATACCAGTCCATTGCACCTCATGCTGACACAATACTACTGTATATAAATATTATATCTTTTACTAGATAAGAACTATACTTTTACAGGTTTACTCACCATCACTAGTCGAAGGAAACTTTATAGAGATTTAAATCAGAATTTCTAACTTATGTTTTGGTTTTAACATATAATAATTAAGAAGGATAACTTTTTAGTAATAAATTACTACTATTTTTACGAATGATGTAATTTATAATTTTCTACTTTAAAATAAATAGGAGTTTTTCAGTCTGGGCTCTTATTATTAGTGGTGTTATGTGATCCATACAAGTATACAAAATGAGCACTATATATGACGATATTCTATTTATTTGAGTTTCTTATTATAGTTAACATTTACTTTCAAACACTTATTAAACACATAATAAAGAGTGAAATATATATTATATTGTAAATTATGTCACATTAAGAATTCTGTAAAAAATATACGTGGAAAAAGCTATAAATTGATGTTTGTCTCAGAGGTTGTAGTGTACAATCGGAATTGTATCATATTATTGTTTAGAAATATGTCATGTTTTTAGGATACGTTAGTATTAAAAAGCAAAATGAAAGCAGGAGTTTTGTACACATAAAATAATTCAGAAATATTTCGTACGTACATAAGTAATCTTAGAACATAAACTGAAAGAATAAATATAATATGTAAATAAAAATGAATAAATTTTTGTTTCTATATAGATGCATGTCATTTGTTTTATACGTATCTAACACAGTTATATAGAAATATGCTAAAATAATATACTAAATTATTCAATTGATAAGTGAATATAAAGCTCAAAGAAAGAAGACAAATAGGCTCATAAAATAATGAATTTATATCAATGTTTGAATCAATAAAAGGAAACAGTGTTAAGAGATCTCATACTATGAGATATACATATAGCAAATTTCAAAATTGTTAATGTTAAGGTTTAAATAATTCGGCTTAACTATTTTTCATTCTATAAACTTCGTAACAAATAATGAAAATACCTTCTACCCATATTTAAAACTATTTCAGAAGAAAAGTTTATAGAGGTTAAAATATGTACGTAAAAAACTTAAATAAACGTTTTGGATAAGAAATGTTTAATCAAAATTACGTTTTAAAGTTAATTCTTCTTTCATCTGCATTGTATTATTCTGATTCGATTTTAGATGTAATCATAATATATAATATTCATGTTGTTATATAAATATTGTAAGTAATACCAAATATGTTCTTCAGTTTTTTAAAAATATGAGTGACAATGAAAAAGCTGTTATGTGAACCATTACAAGAATATAAACAACGCTCACTAAACATAGGTTTGCATTTCTTATTATCAATGAGTTAGAATATCCGCTTTACACTGTGATTGTATCTTCATGTATGTACCAAAATTTTAAAACAGAATTTTAATGGTTTATCTGTTATGCCATCTGAGAGAAGATTTTTCTAATCATAGAATTAAACGATATATTGAAATTATAATATTATAAGTTTCTATATAAATATTTGGCACATTATTATTTTACTTGTACTCGTTACCCATTCAGAATTTTTTATCTGCTTTATAATAAGTGCACTTATTTCAATATAAATTTAAATTATATATATACAATACTTTATCTAAATTTAGTTTTCTGACATGAAATATTACATGTAGAAGTTTGTAACTATCAATATGCCAGTATATATCAGTAAAAAATATAGTAATATCATAGTATGATAGTAATGCAGCCCAAATTTTTTTATAATGTTTAGTTACATAATTTTTATTTCTGAAAGAGAAAAGGAATCAAATCAATTTAATGTTCCTTTCATTTTTGGGAATGGCATTTAGATAAACCATTATACCTTCAATAACTTTTCAGTACATTTTGTATGACACATTTGGTTATAAATCTGTACAATATATTTACTGTTATATTATGTACATACACGTATAACTATGTTAAATACAGATGACTTGGTTATTTCTGTACGCTTAAAAAATTATTCTTAAAAGACTGAAGCAAAATAAGATGAATAATGCTACCTGTTTAAAATGGAAATACTACATTTTAATTTAAATCTATAAAGAAAAATTGTATAGTTCTACACACATAGGAAGTAGTATCGATAAAAATGTTTAAAACATAAAAAGATCACTCCTTTGATGATGTGATTGGCTACACAGCAAATTTTGTTTATTGGAAAATAACAACATTGTATTGTTAAGTATTCAATATTTTTGTTTTCAATTTCCGAAGTCAATTAATTTTTAACGTGCATTTAACTGCTTTATATTGCAAGGTATGCGTCTATTATACAGAGTGAGACAGTAGTATAACTGAAACTGAAAGAATAAGGAATATGTTACGAAAAACAAAAGGGACACAATTGATTTTAGAAATTGCTTGAATACACAAATAATTAATCCTTCTACAGTTTCTGTTTGATATACGTGGGCATGTGCAAAAATCACAAGTTTGAATGTCTGGCAATATTGGTAGAAAAGCAAAAAAAAGAACCCGGATTTGTACAAAAATTCGTTATATTACCAAACTACATCATCGTGTATCTTCAGTGATCGGAAATCTTTGATTGAAATCTAAATAGTCGAGAAGATTATGTCGTATAAAACAATTAGTAACGAAATAGGATAATACCTAACCCCAATCTATGTCCGATGAATTCCCAAAATAAATTTTTCTGAAAACGAAGTCTCGGATTGGAAATTTCATAGCATGTTTTTTATTTATCTTTTCACATGTAATTCCCTCTTTTATCTTTGTACTATAGTACTATTCTGTTTGTACTCTGTATACTTCGACGCATTAAATAAATACACATTAAATAAATCAGAGTTTCATTATAATAGTAATTATTTTTCGATAATTTTTTGTTGTACATTACCATATTGTAGAATTTGTTTTTAATGTAATTAAATCGCTTTTTTTGGCATCTTGGAAGAAGATTGCTGCAATGTTTCATTACAATAACAAACGCTATTAACTTGGTTAATGAAAATCTCTCTTGAAAAATTTCCTTCGAAAGGTGATGGTATTTTATTATTACAGCTATATTTTATCTGTTACGGCAACGAATTCTTTGAAATTTCACCGCAGATTGTCTATAGTTCGCTGCATTATTTTGGCACTACATACGTGTCTTCGATTGTTTGTCTATTGTGATTGTGATCTGTCTTGACTACGAGTTCGTCTGTAATTCATATCTGAGTATTCTCTTTCTCTCTACACTTGTGTATGTTCAAGCCCCTATCCCCTTGGGTATTTGTACTAGAATCTGATTTGATATTATGTTCAACAAAGCAATATAACTCGTTCTTATAATTCGTTCATAGTAAACACTGTGCAAACTTGGCACTTATATATGATTGTATATCTTCGTCCGGCTTTGTATCCTCTATGGAAAACGTAGGTTAATTCTGGCTTTCTTCCGCGCTGCCCTCGTGCTTCTGTCGATTAAACTAAGAATTCCCAAGGTGGACACCGGACTTTGGATTTTCGTTTGCAATTGGCACATGATACGATCGATACATATTCGCGGTTGTCACTTTCACGCATGCTGTAGAATAGGCTCACCCTCATCGGACGAAGTCTCACCACCGCTGATCACTTGACTTGGAATTGTTTCAGACTCCCATTGACCTATTTTTGTAGGATCTTTTTCACAAAGTCTTTGAGCCAGCATCTGTTAAAACAGAGTAGTGTCAATTTTAGAGGTAACTAACTAGCTGTTGCTCGCGACTTTGTTCACGTACAACGCGAGCAATTGATATTCTTTTTATTTATTTTTTGATATTATAATGCCTTTACATAAACTATATTTTTAGTTTTATTAAAACTAAAAAAGTTAATTGTATTAATTCTAGGAACTTTCAAATCTGGCCAAACCGACATATAATTGCTCGTGAGCAAGAGCTTTCTTGCCCTAAATCTATATCCGCATACCTACATTAATATTACAAAAAGTCCAAAAATATTTATTTGGCTTGAGGCAGAGGTGTTTCGGGATAATTGTGACTATCTTTTACGTGTTTTATTTACGAGACGAAGCTAAGGGCCAATTCTGATTCCGTAACGAAATCTGTTAGAAAGCAACTCCTATTTTTAAATATTCGCGGCCGCCAGAGAAGTGAGCGCACGGTCGAGCAATCGATATAATTCGATCTCAATGGCATCTTCGGTGCGATGCAAAGCGATTTCATAGCATCGCATCGTCATTCCGTCAATCCACCAAGCAACTGTGCGATTCCAGATTCAATGGCACTTGTCATTGGACGAAATCAAATAACGGTGCGGTGCAAATCAAGCTTAATCCGGCATATTTATTCATTTAGTAATTTACGGACACTAACCTTATGTTACAAAAAAAGAAACGAAAGTACAATAACAGATTAAGAGTTAAAGACTGTAACGCTGATCGTCTGAGTTTATAGAAAGGAACAGAAAACAGGTCGACTCGATCGGTGGAAATACATATTCATATATTTACATAGTTGCATATTCTGCATATTCTATTCGCCAAATCTAAGATCTCTCGTGAAGAGGTGGACGCGGAAGATCAGAGTATTGCATAAGGAACGTGAACAAGCATCGAAATTAATAAGCTGAATCAACGAAGGTCTGTGAACGAGGTTATTGATGACTTTAGATAAAAGAAGAATGTTGGCACATCCATCATTATATAGAGTACGGGGTCGTAGTTGTGGTGACGACTATGAATTGGACAACAAGTGCGCATGATGCAAAGCGCAGGAATTTGCGCAGTGTCGCATTTATGCTCACTACTCGGTTCCCCGAGGAGTACGCATAATAAAATGTAGCCTGTGTCCATCCGGTGAAAATGTACTTTCCAACGGTTAAAGAATTGTGTAAATCGATTGAACAGTTTCTGAGATACCTCGAATGCACGCAAAGAGACCCTTTTTCCTTATAATATTAATGTAGATAATTATTTCAAGTTCTCGCATGTTTAGATGAAATGAAATTAATTAAAGTCTTTTATCGTTTATTTTGTCTATATACTCTAACGCATTCCACATTTTCCCAATATATTTTTTACATTAAACATTTCTATTTTATTTAAATTCGAATTTGCTATCTAATATGTACAATAATTTCATAATTATACTATAAGAGGTTTTTTTTTTTTAGCGAAATGCAAATTTTTACAAATTTTTTTACTGCGTTAAATAAAATATTACATATAAATATGAAATTTTGGAGAATTTCTTAACGTATCTGAACTTACCTGAAGACTAGAAAGACTATTATCACAGTCGGTAGTATCAATATCATTCAAATTGACACCAGATCTTTCCATCTCAGCGTACGTTCCGAAGGGCAATTTTCCTAAACATTCTAATTTCATAATGTGCATTTTGCTACGCAAATGCTTCGCCAAGTGGCCATGTATTCTGAATGCTATTTTGCAGTCTGTACATTTAAATGGCCTTGGATTGCTGGTGGTCGCTGCTCCGAACGTGGAAGTCATACTAACCTGTAATCAAACAAATTCGAAAATTCAGTTCACGTCTAAAGTATCGAAAAATATGCATGCATATCGCATTTAAACACGAGTGAAAATTTCAACGATTTGATAAACTCTAGAATTAGGAAAATTTCATTCTATCTTCTATCCTAACCAAACTCCGATAGATTCAGTTCACTTTGATCGTATACAACTTTTTTGCTTCTACGACTTTAATCACATTTAAACATTACCGTAAAATTTCGTTTCTTTCAGACATATTCCATTACTACGATAATACAATAATTAACTTTATTCGACTAAAATATTGAATACATTATGGAAATGTAAAGAATGAATAACGAATCATACTATATTACCATTCAGTCGAACGATTGAAGTCAATATAAGGTACGATGCTGAAGTTAATATCGAATTATAAGGGGATAATTTTTAAATTTGTTTGAAAATTTAACTGAATAAAAAATATATAAATAAAACGTGTTCTTCTTATTTATATCACATGATCACGTCAATTCGAATTTCTAGTAATAGAAATAATCAGCACATCCGGGATTCTAATGTTAGTGGCTGTCAGAAGTTTGTATGGTTTCCCAAGCATGATAATTTTAAGAATAAACACCTAGGAACAGTAATTATTTTAATTTAAAAGTATTTACTCTGAGTGAGAGAAAACTGTGCTTATTTATAATGCAAGTTCATTCTGAGCACGTAATTTTCCTCTAGCGAAAGTTATACCGCGTCTAACGCAGTTAGTCGTATATGTTTGTTTTACGACTCTCAACTTGACTGGAAATCAAACCAAATTCAGAAAACCTAAAAACTTTATAACGTAGTCGGAAATAACATCATGACGGAAGATTCGGAATTAAAAATGATTCAAGATATTTATATAAATTAGTAATGAAACAAATAGTAAGAATAATAAAGATTATTAATTTATATCTTAATTTCTTTTTAGTATAGTGATTAGTTTAGTACAGTAAATATATACAATTTAGTATAGCAAATAGGAATATAATAATTTATCAGAAAATGGATTAGTATGATTTGTTGTTAGGAAAACAACAGTTTTATTTGATCAAAATTATTAATGTTGAATACTTGTAGGATGAAAAGTGAAATGACAATTGCAATTATATTTAAAGAATATTTCATAAACGTATAAAAATACGTTGAAAATTGTTTTTATAAAAGCGTTTCGAACCACGCTAATTTATGATTTGCTATGCGTCGAAGATACGTCATATAATGCGTCTTTGAATACGTCCTAAAAAAATGTTATTATATTATAAATAGAAAGATATGCATTTGAAAAAAATCACCTTAAAATTTCCTTCATTACTGCAGAAAAACTTTGTAGGAACCTCTGTAGAAACAATTTTTGTATAGCTTTATTGATTTACTAAATATTTAATCATTCTGATTGTAGGTTAACTCACTTATTGTAAGTCGCACGTGCATGTGCACGTATCTTCACAGAGAACAGTAAATAATTCGCCCCTTAACCGCAAGATTTTAATCGTCTTTAATTTTATAAAATAAATTTACTTCGTCATGAGTAGATTTGTAAACGATTTGTAAATCAGTCCAATATAGTACACTTGTAAGTTCAATTCATTACAACACGAAAAAATACAACGAATAAATAGAAACTTTATATTTATTTCAGGCTGCGTTGCTGTACGAGGATTGTTTAAGGAAAGTATTCAACCATTCTGAACATGTATATCTCGAGAGCAGATTGTGTGAGTTTGATGTAACTAAACAACCATCTGAAACGAATGTCACTATGTGTATGTGAACAGCCCATTCTTAGCGAGGCCACTCAATATTCAATTGGTAATGAAACATCGCTGAGTGAGTTTATGTTTTGTGCGCCTGTTGCTACATTTACAATGACTAAGCGAGTAAGTTTTACCTCTCAAATATCAGTTTCAATAAACAAAAGTTTGCACAAATGATAAAACGCTATATCATCTACTTACGTCTGTTAATCCTTTTATGTCCCAGATTTGGCACTTTGTCATTTATAATCAACAATCGAAAATTGTAAAACTTAAATGCGAGGGTCACAAAAATAAGAACTCACTGAATATCGTAACGTACATTGCCAATTGGATAACTACAGAATAATTTACATATACACTGGAAGATTTGTTTCAAATGGTCGTTAAGTTATATCAATTTCATTCGGTTTCGAAATATTTAAAACGGCTGGATGTTTTTGAAATAATTCTTGCAACCAAGTATATTATAATGTAATCACTGTACCCGGTGGACGATCTTACAAATTTTCAACCAATAAATATATGATATATGTAAATACTTGCGAGGGAGTTTTCAGTCGTAAGATATACATTTCTTCCATTTATTTTTGTTATTAAAAAATTGCTTATAAAGTAATAATTAAATAAATGACCATCTACAATCTACAATCACATTTAACTACTTCAATGGTAATATTTGTTTGTATCTCCTAGGAAAACCATACCAGCTGTTAACGACGTTCTATAAATTTACCGGTAGATAATCCCCGTATAACGCGTTCCTTTTAACGCGGGACGTGCCCCTACGTTATACAGGGATCCACTGTAATTATATTAACAACGAAAATCAGGTAATTAATCAAGTAATTAACTCGCGATCATTAGACAGTTTATTATCGTAAATGAAATACGTAATATTTAAATATAAAAAGTTCATTACCTTATTGTGATGAGAAACAGATCTTTCGTGCTTTGTCAAATGACCCTTGGTTCGAAAAGAAACCGCGCAACTTTCGCATCTAAATGGTCTCTCGAAGTAATGAATGTTGATATGCAACCGTAACTGACTAGGTTTGCTGAACACCTTGTTACAAATTCCACAGACGCTTCTCCCATCTTCAGTCACACTGTAACTACATTCAGTAGACTCAGTTCTTTCAACGAAAACTGCTTTAGCATCGAATGTGGCAAAGGATTATCAACAAATCCAACATTTTATAATTGTACCACTTTCCTACAATCTTGAATTTCTATAAATTCTCACATTTTCTTATTATTATATTATTCTCTTTTATATCTATTAATCGAGTGTAGGGAAATGCAGTTAATTCCTTATTTGGATTATCAATATACATATATTCTGCGGATAATAACTCTTTTTACAGTGTATCGTTACAATTGTATTAAAAATGGATGAAAAACGAGGAATATCTGATAGTTTTGTTAAACCTTACATATGTATTTTATTTTTCATTTATTTATCGTACTTCCCGTGTTATGTACGGGAACTTTATGCGTTTTGTTACTATTCGTGTAATGCAAACATACAGTATCCAGAAATAGTGCAAGCAAAAAGAATGGCGATATTCCTTATTTTGTCCTTGATATTCCATGTTTTTAACTTATACGTCAAATCTTTAATGTTATTCCATGTGGATATCTATGCTTTGGAACTCTTTGCGATCTTGTTTCACAGGTCTGTCAATCCCTTATCATGGGCAAACGTAGTAGTATGAAATGCGCTGATCTTAATAGAACGAATTAATCCCATTTTATTAATGACTACTTCGGTGTACGAAAAATTCCGATTAAAAGACAATTCGATTAAATTATGCTATCATTATTCCTCTACTAATCGTATTTTAAGTAAAAAAGAATCATATTAATAACTTTTAATAAAATTTGACATTTCTTTGTCTTTCAGTATTTATATTGTACAATGATAAAATCAGGTTCCTTATTAGACAAAGAAAGATTATTTGCAGCGTGAATGTTAACCCCTTGGTCTACACGCTATCTGCCGATCGCGCGAGCCATAGTAAGCAAAAAGTTCGTCTGTTCAGCCGTATGCCCAAACTGGCGCAAAATGTATACTTCTTATCACATGTACATATATTTAGCGGCTACAAAAGGAATTGTGAAATAATAAACAACGTTTGAGGACAAATAGCGTTTTTAAGACGTCTAGCGGTGATAATCATGATGATCAATTGATCAGTTAAGAAAAACAATTTGTTATTTCAAAGTGGATAACGAATCACGCAATTTGTAAATTACCACGAGTCAGACTCCCGGGTTCCGTTTATGGCACAAATCCCTTACCACGAATCTCGCTCGTGCTTCTAGACCAAGGGGTTAATTATTCCTAAATCTGACATGGTTGAGTAATCGATAATCACAACCGTTTATTTCTCACTAAATGACTTGATTTTCCATTTCATTTCAATTAGTCACTACTGGTCTTTATCACGTAAAAATACAAAACAGAAGTTAAGAAATACTTGAAGATTAAGTAATTGAAATGACCGTGGGTCATCGAATGATGCCAGTTAAAGTTAAGGAACTGGTGAAGTGTTATTACCATTATTATTATTGAAACTAACATGTGAAATATCGCTCACCTGACATAATTAGGTGCAGGTCCATTCGAGGGCTGCAAAAACTCAGCTTGTGGTTTAGTGGTTGCAGCATTAGGCGAGGGCGATCTAAAACCGGGTCCCCCGACAACCATTTTCCGCGCAATCGTATGTTTCATGCTCTCTGCTATTTCTTTTTCTCTGTGAATCGATTCGATATCGAACGACCGTCGATCTATCACGATATTGTTCTGATAAATTTTCTCTCTGATTTCCATCTTGATATCTTCAGTGGTATGCTTCGATACGTGCTTAATCCTGGAATCTATCATAGTCATTTGTATTTTGCTAGGATCGTTATAAGTCGTTACTGGACTAGTCTCTAATTCAGCGTTTCTTGATTTCGGGGATGACTGTTCCGGGTAAATGTCCCTCTCTCTCGGTTGCTTTTCCATCTTCGTATTTCCTACTCGGTATTGTTGTTTAATTTTACTATCCATAACGTGTCGTTCAGTGAGATATGCTTGCAACATATGCCCTTCGGCATCCGGTTTCCACTCTCTTCCTTGTATCGGTAGTCTTTCCATCGTTTGGACGATCGTTTGTAACAGTACCGGTTCCGAAACGGGAGTTAAAATATCTGCTGGCTTGGCTCTTTGCTGTATGGAAGAGGGCAACGGTTGTAGGGCTGGTTTCGTCGTGAGATCCATAGGCTGTGCCAAAGTATTTCGCGAGTCGGTATCGACTCCGTTCACCTCGATGTCGGAACTTTCTTTTTTCGATGATTGAATCACGGTCGTCCTCGATTCTTCCGGAGCGGTTCGGCTCGAGGGGAAATAGTATCGATGGGACAATTCGTTTCGAACGAGAGTAGTTTCTTGCGTGGTGACAGTTTGGCTGCTCAAGCAGACGTTGTTGCTTATCGCGGTAGATGATACGTTCGCGGACCTGGAGGTCGTTGGGAAAGTTAGAGTGTAAGGGTAAGTTGTCGGTCTTCCAGACGGTAGAAGCCCTGGAAATCTGTTTGTATTACGTTGCGACAGACTTAGCAAACTCTGTGCAGCTTCTTGCTCCTCGCTTCCGGACTCTTCACTCTCCTCTCCATCGCTTTCTTCCTCCTCTTCCGAGGATTCCTCGGTATTTCCACCTGCAGCCAACCGGGCGATAGCTTCTTTATCGATATTTTCATCACAGACTGTCGTAGGTACCGGAACAACGCCGAGCTCGACGCACTTCTTGTAATGAGCTTTCGACTTCATATGTTTCGTCAGGTTGCCTTTGGTTTTAAAGCTGCGCATGAAAGAAGAAGAGATATTTCTAAATATTTATAACGTATAATTGTATAAGTTAGAATATACAGAATAATGCGCGTAACTAAAGCCACTACTACTAATAACACTGCAAATAATAACTTGAGCGTGTTGATTCGTCAGGAATTATACGATACATTATCCGATTTTTCCTATCACTTATCCTTTTTCCTATCATTCAAATTCCCATGTCACCTACAATCTTTCTTAAATGAAATTCAAATTTTTCTTTATAACGAAAATTATGAATAACATTAGCAAAAGAATATATAATAATATGTATTAAAATGGCTATTAAACGATTGTCAAAGAATTATTATTATTATTGAATTAAAGTATTATTCTGTTAATTAACGCGCTAAAGTTTAAGCGAGTACTTGACTCGTGCATGTAAATGTATCTTTCATTATAAATAAGAATCTAACTTTTATCTGAAAAATCGAAGATGACTAAAATATCGAAAAACAAAAGTGATGGAAGAAAATCGAATAGTTCGCTATTAATCCATAAAGTCATTATTTTCAAAGTTATCCAAGTGGTTGTTCTAATTAAGTGTCTCGCTTTAAATAATATTTGGAAGAATTCTAGTATAAATACCGATTTGTTAAAAATAGCATTTCGAGCATATAAAATAACATTTTATTTGAAACTACGATTTTGCTACAAAACTTGAAAATAAAATTCCCTGAAATAACAAAGTTATACCGTTCCAAGTCACGTATGAACCGTAGTTACTATTTACGAGTGTTTTTCTCAGAATATCATTTCATGAAATAGTGTCACAGAAATTATAAAAAGTGGTAAGCCGGTTCAATTTAAATTTTGCACAATTATTTCATATAGAATCATGTAGCGACTATCCTAAAATTTGTCTACAATTTTTGTTTAGTATTATATATATATATATAATATAATACGTAGTAATATTATACGTAATACGTATAATACGTAATAGAAATACGTATTTTAAAAAAGATAATTAAGAATTGCGAGAGCAACCTGCGATTCTTTACAAGAAATAAATTAAATCTAATATCTCTGCGTTGTTATTAAATGTTAGGCATAGGTATGCTGTCTCAAAAGATAAAAAGTTTACTTTAAAATCATTTACTTTCATCGGAAAGCATGTCGAAAATAGTTGTATTTCATGATTTTAAGATCTCAGTTCGTTTGACATTGTGCAATAACAATTTCGACAAAGCTTTCGCATCGTAATCCTCATTATCGTCTCTAATATATACCATACACACATGCAGAAATATTAGAATTAATAAATCAGATCAAAACAGAAGGGAGCGTTACTTGTTGCATGCCACATAATTAAATGCTGCATATTTAAAAAATAGAGCTATGTTTTATTCTAAAAAATCGAAATCCTTTCAAACATTTTTAGCTTTTTTCTACTATTTTTTATTTAAACATAGAAATTAGTAAATGAAAAACATATTTCACAAAGTATTTGGAATTTTTTAGCATGTTTATACTGCCACCAGATACTGCCAATCAGATATTCATCAGCAATGCAAAGATTCAATATGAATAAAATGTGCGTGCATTTCTAATAGATTTCCAATCAAATTTTTCAAATAATTAATTCTCTTTGGCAATAAACTGTAATTCCTATGTCAATGTAATAATTTTAGTGAAAGCCTGTATGCAGTTTATGTTATTTTTTCGAATTTTTCAACGATGTTAACACGATTATCTGTTCAAGTTTTATCTCGTGAGGTTCATAACTTAATATTATACAACATAACTTATATGTAACAGATATAAAAGAGATAATGAAAAATAATGGAAAGATATAATATATTATTAATAAATATTACTATTATTCTTCCTCGTCCCATTTCTTGTGTGTGTGTGTGTGTGTGTGTGTGTGTGTGTGTGTGTGTGTATTGTTATCCTTTGTGTATAATGTTTGTGTTATACGATATCATGATGTAAATTAAGCAGGTTTCCTTTCCTCCTTTCCTCCTTTCTTGATGAATATTAACGTCTGAATATGTATATCGTTTGTTACATGTATTTATTTTATCCGCATGTATAGGGTGATTCATAAAAGTATGTCTATACTTCCGGGAGTGAATCTGCACTAAAATAACATGTATAACTCCTACGTGACTTAGTTTTCGAGTTACAGATGATTGAAGAAAATATTCAAAATCCACCTCGTGCCTCGACACATGTTTCGGAATCAAACATATCCTAATCAAACATGTTCGCGTTATGATATGATAATTTATTATCTCTTTTCTATTGAATCCCGCTTCCTCAACAAACAACATGAAACATGGCAAAGCAGGATATTGTCTTGGGAACAATTTGCAAAATGAAGACGTATTCTGCTGTGTATAGTCCAATGTCAAGCCGTGCAGAAACGTGTACCGCGGTAGTTTCTTTAATTATCTGTAACTCGAAAACTATGATACATAAGACAAACATGCAAGATGTTCTAAACTTAAACAGATGTGTTAAACAGATGCTAGACTGCGGGGCATAATCTATAGGTAAAAGGACGAAAGAAATGTTATATAAAGTTTGTCAATAAACGATTTGTTGCAGAATTATAAAGTAACGACGCACGCAGTTTATTGAAACTGAGCAATATCCTCCTGATCAAATGTTCCGTGGATGAGCTTGTATCCGAAGACAAGGACAACATTTTGAAATGAGAAAATAAAAGTACTCGACAATCGTTTTTGTCATATTGCATAGGATATTTTCCAACTATTAACGAATTAACAGAATTGTTAACACGTGATACAGTCAATTTCTGTGTGGTGCGATGCGTCGTTATCTATTGCAATTTTTGTTTATAACTCTGTAACAAAGTACTTGTTGACAAACTTGCGTACAACATTTCCTTCTTTCTTTCGCCCGTAAATTAAGTCCTTACCGTTAGACCATTTAAGTTTGGGGCAGCCTACAGGCATAAACGTACATCTATATGATAATTTTTTATTTATTTTAATGCGTAGATTCATCCCCTGAAGTATAGACACGCATTTATGAATCATGTATATTCCTGGATGTGCACTTGCAAGGAAGGTACGAACGTTTACGCTCTATAATTGATATTGTCTTGCGAATGCTTGGTGTACAGACTTTACTACAGTATTGTTTCTGTCTGTATAATCTTTTTCGGCGAGTAGTCTGCAGCTATCTATGTTCTATTGTTTTTCTGCAGTGGTAACATTTTTTGCATGCGTTATGTCAATGGTCTCTTTTATTATGTATTGTATTTCCTGTGGTTTCTCATATTTTCATGCATTGCCATGACTGTCACGACGAAGAATTGTCTTAAACCATTTCATGAGCCACTTATATAGAAGTACAGTGGACTCGGTACAACGCGTTCCCCTCTATAACTTGGATTCGTCTAACCTCACATTCATAGTCCATATACAGGGTGTTCCACATTTTAATGTACAATATTTAATTGTTCTGTAAGGAAAGTTCGGTGTGCTCTGTAACTAAGAACAAGACTAAAATGTGGTGTAGCAAAAAGATGGCATATGCTTCATTAAGTTGTAAGAAACTTGCAACGAAAATGTAAATGTAAAATGCGACGAATGTACGTTAATATCCTTTTCCTCGGCTTAACAGAGGATAAGGCAATATATATGTATAATATACATGGTAAGTGTTGATATATAACACATACATGAGGGTGTATTTTGTACATGTAGGTATGTTTATTGTTTACGGTATTTACTATACGACGAAAAATGCACGCTATTTCATTTCAGTTTCGCCCTGGCTTGTAAAATAAGAGTCGAGGGTTTCCAAAGCTGCACGTGGAGAACTTAAACAAAACAAGTCAATATCAACTTTGCATTAATAAAGGCGATCGATACTTTGAAATATCTCGAAAGGGCTTGGTCCAATCAAAAAAATGTTTAAACAAAAGTTGTTGATTTGTTTCAAACGAAGCATTATTATTGCCAATTATTTTTCCGTAGATCGATTAGTAGGACTTTTTCAGGGTCAACATTTGATATATTAATCGAACCATCTCGGCATTCCCTGTAAAAGGTATTGACTTATCTATGCTGAAAAATCACTAATTTAGCAGATATTTTAACTTGAATTTGTCAAATTTAACATACGAAATACAAAGACAAGGTAAACGCAAGAATACAGTTTCGTGCCTTTCCTTCGTTCCAAACATCCTCCATATTATATAGCTTTACGTGTCATATTTTTGTTAAAACTTTTTAAGGAAACATTTATGAACATTTTACTATGTGACATTTTAGTCTTGTTTTTTTTTCTATAAAACACATTAGCAAAATTTATACACTAAACTACAGGTACCCTGTGTAATGCATACATATGTACATGTGGTTGGTATAAATAACGCATGTTATCGTGTACAGCGCATATTTTTTTTTTTTTTTATTTAATATTTCAAATTCACAATTTGTCCAATTCGGACATTAGGTAGAATTTTTTAGCTGTTGGATTATCATGTGGGTGGCTACCCCCAGCGGGGTACCATCTTCGTGTTTGTTAGGTAATATCCTTTGTGAGATCTGCTGGGTGTTTTCTTTTCAGTCTTCTTTCTATGCTTGATGTTGTTTTTTTTTATATTATTTATTGTAATTTTACAATATGTCCAGTGGGACATTTGGTAAAATATTATAACTTAAATATACATAGCATGTGGAAGGTTACCCCCAGCGGGGTACCATCTTCCTGTTTGTTAGGTTATATCCTTTGTGAGATCTGCTGGGTGTTTCCTTTTCAGTCTTCTTTCTATGCTTGATGTGTTGATCGTTTCCGCAGCTTGTCGGTTCGGGTGTGTTGCTATTCTTTCTCTGTACCTTCCCGCGCATCTGCCAATCTCCTCCTTGACCGTAGGTATTCCCAGGTCTTTCCGAATGTCCTCGTTTCTAACGTACCATGGGGCGTTTACTATTGTTCTAAGAATTTTAGCTTGCATTGTCTCTATTTTGCTTANTTATAGTTTAAATATACATAGCATGTGGAAGGTTACCCCCAGCGGGGTACCTTCTTTGTGTTTGTTATGTTATATCCTTTGTGAGGTCTGCTGGGTGTTTCCTTTTTAGTCTTCTTTCTATGTTTGTGTTGATCGTTTCCGTAGCCAGCCGGTTTGGGTGTGTTGCTATTCTTAATCTGTACCTTTCCGCGTATCTGCTGATTTCCTCCTGGACCGTTGGTATTTTGCTTATATGGCTCATTGCTGCTGCCCCCCATAGTGGTATTCCGTACGTCCAGATTGGTTTTATGATCGTTTTGTATATTATTAATTTATTTATTTTCTATACTTAATTTGGATTTTCGACTTGTTAGCCAATGCATTTGTCTCCTTGTTATCTGTATTTTGTCTATTATTGATTTAATATGCTGTTTCCATGTAAGTTGTGTATCTATGTAAAGTCCTAGGTATTTGACTTGCCTTGTTTGTATTATGTGCGTGCCGTTCAGTAGGATGTTTGGTGGCATCTGTTTTCGCAGTGTGAATGTAATATGGTTGCATTTATTGGGGTTTGCTTTTATTTGTTTAACTTGCAGCCACTTTTCTATTTTTGTGATGTGTTCTTGTAGTAATGTGACTGCTGTTTCAGGGTTAGTGTGCCTGACTAGTACAGCTGTGTCATCCGCGAAAGTCAGTATTTTACTATTAGTAGATGTTGGTAACAGCGCATATAACGCTGTTTCCTATAACGCGGAACGTATCCTCCGCGTTAAACGGTGGCCCACCGTACTTGTCTATATTTGGATCTTATATAATATCGTGGCGTTCGCCGTTTAAGTACTGTCTTTCTACTCTTTTATCTTTCTCGTGTCTTATCACGCGCATGCGTTTCTGTGTATATGTTCTTGTACATTTTTTTTTCTTTCAGACTGAGCAATATATTTGTATCAAATCAAATCAAATCAAATCAAATGAATCCGATCAAACAAGTTTCTGTTGTGCGTGCTATTGTGAAAGTAGTTTTATATCTATTCAGGTAGCTGTGTAACTTTACGATTCTTTTGTAGCCATATCTTTCCTCAATAGTGTTTGGCATCGACTGCTCCAGAGTAATATTTGTCTTTTCTCTTTTTTTTTATTACATTTTAGTAGAATTGTCTGTAATTTCTATTAAATTATACGTTTTGTATTTCTTCTCCATTTTATCTTTTATACTTTATTATTATTATTATTATTATTATATATGAAATAAAGAAACGTTTTAATTTTGCAACATATTCAAATAAACAAATGTAGATATTGAAGGAAATAAAAGAAAGAAGATTCGTTAAAAACGACTTACCTAAAAGCGCAATGTTTACACGTGTACGGCCTTACGTCCGTGTGCGTTCTGATATGTTTCTTTAACATGGATGGCTTTTTACAACGAATGCCGCATTCCTCGCAAACGTATCGGCCTCGACCTTACATAATAAAGAAATAAGTTGAAACCGTTAACCAGCAAGTAATATGCTATTTACGAAAAAGATATATGTCTCAATAGATGCACACATAAATGCAAATACTAGTTGTGTTGTCATATACCTATACCTTTAACGTGACAATATATATGAGAATACAGGCTGGGGCGGAAATTGTAGTACAAGCGGATAATTTCAAGCAAAGAAATAAGACAAAAATTTGATATAACATTTTCATCAGAGATTTCGTTTTCGAGAAACTCGAGTTTGAACTACACGTTTCGTTCTTTTTTTTCTTCTTTGAGGAAAACAAATTTAAAAATGGCGCGCGTTTCAGGTTAGTTCGTAATTAACTTTTACATGAGCAAATATTATATTACATTTTTTACTTATTTTCATATCTACAGTAACTTCGTATCGATTGTTTATTCATACGAAATCTGTACTTGTTAGTTAGCCAGGGTTAAAGTATATTTGACAAATTCCCAAATTTGATTTTATCAGAAAGGGAGCGTCACGTGACAAAATTTTATTTCATATTTTCGACTCAATTTTGCCCAATTGTACTATGATCTCTCACCCATCCTGTGCAATGCGCGACAATATTTCGCTTTCTTTTTTTTCTCAGTCCTATACGGAAATTTAGAAAACTATAAAAATAGTATTAAAATAACAATTTTTTATAGTTTTACATTAGCCAGCTACTTCACCATTCGCCTCTTAAACTTTGCACTCTTTCTTCTATTACTTGTTAGAGTCATATTACGCATAGTGACTACAGAAAGTATTTGTACACCATTGAATTTATACATTAATTATATATTATATTACACAGTAATTAACCAGATCCGACTATAACACATTTCACATTATAAAAGCTTGACAGTATGTAAGTGGAATGTAAAACCTAATGAAAAGACGCTCCATTGGAAAATAAGGTACGTACAAATACTTTTCGTATCCTCTGTTTGTAGATATAAACATATCTGACTGGCTTACTAACTGACTTATTGCATATTGGAAAGAAATTCCCATATTCGTTTTCTGATACGTTCCAATTTCTCAGAATGTCAAACGTAAACAAATAAGTGAAAATGTTAAAAACACAAAGAGAGACAGGTGTTGGATTGCGCATAAAGTCAGTACTGGAGTCGAAGGCAAGGCAGCGTGTGTAAAAACATGTTATATCTTTACCTCTGCCCCTGACATATGTATAATCCTCGTTGCTTTCAAATCCTCCGTCGAATATCTTAATCCTTTTCGCTTTTTCTTGCATATCGCTATCCAAACCGCTATCGGAACTAGTTGGGGTGGTCGGTCTTTCCGAGGAATGCGTCAAAATGTCCTCCTGTTTTTTCCAGGCGGTCGTATAATTAAGCGGTCTGTGCCTCGAATCATAATGCGCCATATCAACGTCAGATGGTACCTCTTTGCATATCTTCCAATTCGAGTACATAGATAAGCCGTGTTGCTGTGTCACATACATCGGCTGTGGTCTATTCAGAGTGCAGTAAAATACTCTGGTGGAACATTTCAGGCCAAGATATGTATACGCGTGACCGTTCAAATAAAGCTGCCCGTAGGATTTCTTCGGCCGAGGGGTTTCTGGGCTTATGAGCGGAAGCGTGTTTGCCGTAGGAGTGATACCATGATGCTTCTTGGGCGTGAACGTGCCTGGCTTTAGTGGCAACGAAGTCGGCCTCAAGAACTTGAGGCGAAGTCTCGTCGAGGTCTCGTTAACGCTAGGAACTTTTGGGCTCGTTAATCCGATCTTCAAAACGTCGTTGCCAGGAGTTTTGAAGCCGAGCTTGGGGTCCTTTGCCGGGCTGGCGAGATCCAATGGCTGGCCTATCATCGAGACGTGTCCATTGGACATCGGCTCTGGAATTCCAGCTATTGGCGTTTGTATCTTGGTGGCGTTGGTATTTGTACTTGGCGTTTGTATTTTCACCGGACTGGCGAGATCTAAGGGTTGAGGGACTATGTGGAGGCCAGGCAATCCTGGTATCACCTTGTATCCGGTTTCATCGGTGGCTAAACTCGTGGATATGTCTATGGCTGGCGTCAGGGTGTGTGGTCCAGGCATGCCAGGAACATAAGGTATAACTTTACCACCGTGAAGGATATTCGTGATTCCCGGTTGAGGCAAGGTCAGCGGGTTATAGGCAGTGATACTGGTCAGAGGATTTAAGTTCGGCTCTAGATAACTGTAGCACGACATGTTGGGTGCTATATTCGAGGTTGATATGTTCGGTATGATCGGCGCCAACATTTTCGGAGTGTTGGGCAAAGATATGGAGGAACTAGGCGTGCTGACCGCCGTACGCGGTGGTTTGTGTACCATCGTGCCTCCCGAGTGAAGACCCGATCTAACCACGATCGAAGCGGTCTC
This sequence comes from Bombus sibiricus, assembly GCA_014737505.1. Classification (NCBI taxonomy): domain Eukaryota; kingdom Metazoa; phylum Arthropoda; class Insecta; order Hymenoptera; family Apidae; genus Bombus; species Bombus sibiricus. The sequence continues at coordinate 238,620 of JACXIM010000131.1, read as the reverse complement.
CGAAGTGACGCACTTGCTGCTCACTATCTGCTCGCTCGTAGGAGAGTTGGTTTGTCGCGGCTCGATTCTCATCGTCTTCGTTTCACCGGTATTGTCCAATATCCTGACTTCCCCGCCGAACATTTGCAACGAGTTTGGTCGTGGATACTTGCTTAGCTCCTCGAGAGATCGTAACGTGGTTGGTACGGGGTCCGATCTCTGTTTCTTCATGGGTGGAGCGTACGCGTCGACGAGCCTCGTATTGCCCAACAGAGGCCCGGGAGAGGGAAGGGGTTGCAAGGTGTTGTAATATTCGGAAGACTTGGAATCAAAATCCGACTCTCTTTTCTCCATTTCCAATTGATAATCTCTTCGAGGGCTCACGCTGCTGCCTTTGCAGTAGTACTTACGATGAACATCGAGATTATCGATACTTGAGTAAGGGATGTTGCAGGAAGGGCAGAAATAGCTCTCGTATTCCGTCGTTCCCTCTTGACTCGAGTTTTGATTCTTCAATAGGAGATCCTTGATTATCGAACTTTCCGGACCGTTCGGATAATCTTTGCTTTCTTGCACAAAGCTCTCACTGTAACATCGTTTTCTCGAAGATTCCTCCGCGGATGAGAGATTCAACGGCTGATCGACGGTAGACTGTTTCGTTTCCACGAGGCTTTGCTGTCTTTGAATCAGTTTGTGCAGTCGCGGATCTACCGCGTCGACGATCGCTTGGTTGTCCGTAATAATTTTATCAATATGTTCCTGTACTTGCTCCGGGTTTGGTTTCGGTGTGGTGGTGGTGGTGGTGGTAGCGGCTGTCGAGGAAGAACTGTTCGTGGAAGAAACGGAGGAAAGGGAAGACGTTTCGATATCGTTGTTGACACACTGGAGGGCCGTGTGAAATTTTGGCTTGTAGATTTTCCCCGTTTTTATCGTTTTTACACTAACCGAAGTCGTCGTGGGCGTCGACGACGGAGGGGGTGGTGGTGTGCCGGTTCCGTTGCTCGCACTGTCGGACAAGCTTATGTCCGAGTCCTCAGATACCTGTGAAATGATCGAATGTTTTTACGTCACGCGTTTTCTCAATCAAATCTTACCTCTAAGTTAAAAACCGATCTTAAATACGCGCCGATATCAAACTTTTTCAAACTCTGTAGGAAAATCGGCTTAAGCCTAACAATTATAACAGCTCGCATCGTACTATAACGTATATTCTATCTATGGCGATTCGAAAATCCTATATGCGAGCAAGTGGGAAAGTGAAATAGGAAACGTACCTTGCTGGCATCACCACCCTCCATCTTAAGGGCGTGAGCACGGGATCTGCAGTGCTTGTAGAGATTCGACTTGGTCTTGAACGCGAATCCGCAAGGAACGCAAGGATACGGCCTCTCGTTGGTGTGAGCTCGGATGTGTTTTTGCAGGACGCTCGGTTTCGCGCACGACAGCCTGCAATATGGACACACGTAGCCGTTTTTCCTCGATTCGGTCGGTTCTCCGTCCGCGGGTTCCGCACAGATCTCGATCTTGATCGGATCTTTCGGCGACTCTCTGGAGTCCTTGGCCGACTCCTTCCTTTTAGTTGTCTCTGGAGAACCGTTGCTGACCACGGCGTCCTCCTTGGGCTCCACTTGCGGCGTAACCTCGGTCGTCGCCATCTTCTTGAACTTTTTGTGCAAGTATTTCGGCTCGCCATCGTTATTGTTGTTGTTGTTGTTGTTGTTGTTGTTGTTATTGTTGTTGTTATTGGTGTTGTTATTGTTGTTGTTGTTTGCTAACTGTGGGTCTGTCATCGCCACAGTGTGAGTCTCTGCAGAGAGGAAAATGAAAATTCCGTAAGAAAATTGACTCGATTGATCAATTACGAATGAAATTTGCCTCGTCTCATCAAAGTATTCATTTCGAATGTTTCGCGCACATATACGTACAACAATAGCCATTAAAATTAGAAATGACGGGAAGATACGAAATATTGTTAGAAATCAAACGAAACCGTGCGAGGCACGCAAACGCGGGAAAAAAGATACATTGTTTGTTTGGGACCGATACTCCATCGTGATTCAGCTAGATTGTTCCGAGAATCGTCTTACGAGGAACATTACGATGAATCACGTGTTATGAGTAGAGTAATAGTTTACGATCGCGAAGAGCAACAGATTCCGGGAAACATGTAAGAAAAGATTTACCAAGATTTGTTTATTAGAAACAACAGTGAATTGTCCAATAGCGTTGTGCATACTGTTACTCAAGATGGATAAAATTTTTTATTTCTTCCCTTCGTCGTCCTCTATACGTGATTGAATAATATTTACACGTGGAATTTTATGTTTTATTATTTGATGAAAAGTAAAATTGTCTCGGCAGCTTGTGAAACTTTATTTTACATAGAAATCGAGCAAATTATTTTTAAATAATCTTTTATTTCAACTAACGCTTTCAAGCAAGATTATAAATACTTTGTAGCATCAAATACTGTATTTCCACATACATTTTTCTTACTTTGATCGTCAGCTTTTTTTTTTAACAGATAACATTGAGAAAGAGCCAATGTATATTTTATTTATAACGAAAATAAAATCTAGCAATTAATGAATATCTTTTCAAAGATAAGTCAAGTTTTCATTGCACATGAAAACAATAAGAAAAACTGTTTGCATCAACATATGTCCAATAGCAATTTGACCTTGTTTTCGAGGTATGGCGAGTTTCTTCCGTAACAAATTGTATCTGCGCATCTTTACATTTCAATAATCTGACATTTAGAACTAGTGCACCGATGATTTGTACGTGAGGTATTGAACTACTTCTCTAACTACACCTTTCGATACAATTGTTGCAACATAAAGCTGGTTATAACTGGAATACAACGTCGAATAGAGTATATGTTTATATGGACTTTTCTTATTATTCCCACGTACAGAATTCAGCGTCTAAGCGGTTCCTCGATGTTACGGGACACTCTGCATAAGCAAGAACGCGGTGAAATAATCGAATGAATATTCTTATCGTGCTTCCAGTGCACTTCCATGACGTTACACTCTTGTTTGTTTCGCCGTTGTATCTGCGACATATTTTAATGAGTATGCTACTGAGAAATAGTAAATTATGTCCACGCTTCACGTTTCACGACTTCCTACACGATTTTCAGACTTGGGCATGACTTAAATAAGGTACTTGAAAATTCTATAACATCATTTTACTTGGCTCGCTCGTAATTAGTTTAACATAATTACATACGACGTATTTGTCTATTTGAAGAAAAAAATGATTTTTTCTCGGAATTACTTTGTTGAAATGAAACAATTTTTCACATTATTTTTTATTTATGCAACCATTTCCCCAAGTAAATGATACCCCTTTCTATTACGTCAATTGCTTCGGAAATATAAATAAATATACAGAGTCACGTATTTCATGATAAATTTCAGTAGGAGCAGCTCCGTGAACAAATTCGTTACCTTTTACGTCACATATATATATATATATCTGATTTATTGTTTATGACTCAGACATGTGAAAAGTGTGAAAAGATTAATAGCAAAACTCGCCAAAAGAACAGAATTACTTGATTTATTCGATCTGGTGATAAAATAATGTTACTTTTCGCGTAAAATTATTTTTCAAATAGACCTAGAAGGTCAGTGGAAATTCGAGTCGTTTGTTACAAGTTGTGTCGTTTTATTTTCGTAATGTTGCAAATATTCTCAATTACCATGGAAATGTCGTCCGAAGTGCCGTTTTAAATGGTTCGCGCAAAAGCTGCACACGAGCACGTTTGACGTGTAATTATCAGGTCGCTTAATATTCAAGGCCTGAAAGGTCATTCTTGTGCAGTTATACGGCAGTTACGTTACGAAAGCGGAAGAAGCCGAGTTCAATAGTTCAGAGCGTCGTTTATGCGCGAACAAGACTTTCCTTCCATTGGATTTCCATCTATAATGAAATTCGTTGAATGACGTTTTTGTTCGCCAGTAAACGACGATCAGAAATTATTCATAGAGAGCTGAAGCCGTTTGAATTTTTTAATCACCGTTATCCCAATCTGTTCAGCACTGTAAACATTTTCCACGTTATCCATCGTTTAATATCTACGTCTAATATCCTTACCGACTAGACGCACAAATTATTTGCTTCTTAACGTAATTACTAATTACGCAGAAATAGATTGCGCGCGTGAGTTAATCAAGCGGTCGTTAATTACTTTGTTTGTACCAATACGCTACAGCATTCTACTGCTGCACAATTTACAAATTGCTGCTATACCGATTTAACTGATTTAATTTCTTCTATTTAAGATCGTCGATAGTTTTGCATATCTCTTCGTTCGATCAATTATTGCCGCTTCACGTTCTTCGCTCTTCCTAACTATAGCCTTTTCAAATTACGTGGCGTAACATTGAATAGTAAAGTGTCATTCTCGGAATAAACGCATAAGTTGTTTTCCTCCGGTAATAGTCCATGTTCGATCATTTTGCAATCTGTGAAAGTGTTGCTTCATCTAATGTCTTGTCAATATTTCCAACACAGTTCACGTCTGATAAGACGATTTTTCCTGCTAAAATGCATTCGTAAACCATTTTTTACCTTACGTTACCAGGAAAATGATTGGCATAAATATTTTATTCGCTATCGGAAAACTGAATTGATATTGAAGCGGAAAATTCGATCAATAATGTAAAGCGTGGATCGATAGCAACGTAGAAGAATACAAAATCCAAGTTTTTAAAATCTGTACAACACATTTTTATAACAATTTCTCTAATAAGGCGAGTAAATATCAGTTTGTTGCCCTACTTTTATGCATTTTTCTTCCATGTCAACAATTTTCTACATCAACATTTACATTTCCAAATCATTTCTTCTTTTATGATTTTTATTCTTATATCTCACTTTCTAACTCCTACTCTTCTCCCCTTCTAACTATATATTCGACTATAGCTCGGATATGATAAAATTCACAATCGAAAAATTAAGTAAAATTAAAATTATGTAAAACTCCCTAGGAGTTCAAACACGGACAGCACGACTTTCTTTTGTTTCGGACGGACAGAGAGCAACATCAGAGACAGACAAGACCATAGAAGAAAGAGTAATTATTTAAAACATTGAAAATTGACGGAGAAAGATCGGTAGCTCAGGATCGATTCTCGATTTTCAGGTAGATACTACACACAACTTGTTATTTATTGTTTACTGTTATTAATTGGTTGTTGTTTATTTAATTATTACTCTTATTAACTGTCATTTACTCCTGTATTTTATTCAAGTATTTTCACAATAAACTCGATTTTCAGTCTTCAGAATCGATCCCTGAATAATCGAAATTTGAACATTATATATATGTATGTAGTATCGGAAAAAGGAAGGTACGCATTTGGTCTATTGTATGTTTAAGTATCGTAAATTTAAGGTATAAATTAACGCGTTGACTGCCACGCCTGTTTTCAAAAAAATCTCCGTCAGGCCACGCGTGTAGCAGTTCTCTGCTCGGTGCTCCCATCCATATTTTCATAATGCGAGTCGCTCATCTGATGGTCTTACCTCTCGTTTCTTTTCTTTCCATTCCTTCGCATTTCTTTCTCGTTTCTCCACTTGCTACAAAATCAGTTTGAATCTTGGCCGAGCAACGAACCGTATAACTTAAAATCTCTGCCCTAATTCGTTAGAATGTCGAAAAGAAAAATTGAAAACTTATTTCTTAGTATGTTATGCAGTTATAGTTTCAAACTATGTTATGCAAATAAAAGACGTCGAATGGACCGAACAAAGGCACAAAAGAATTTGAAGAAAACAACAACTTATTGACCAAATTGTCCCGACCAACCTCAGTTCTGTATAGAATGCTTTAAAGTTTTACGTGCTAAATAATTTTTTTAATAAACCATTTTCGTATTACTTTTATAACAATTCAACAGTTTTATTATTATGGAATATCTTTCCAAATACCTATGACGATCCTTCGCAAGTAATCAAATAAGTTTTTTTTTTTTATTTATTGTTTGTTTACATTTTACAATTTGTCCATTAGGACATTTGGTAAAATATTATAATTTAATATTTGATAGAATATAGCATGTGGATGGTTACCCCCAGCGGGACTCCATCTTCCAGGTTGTTTATTGTTCTATTATGAGGTCTGCAGGATGCTTCTTCTTCAGTCTTCTTTCTATTATTGTTTTATTCGTTTCAGCAACCAGCTGATTTGGGTGTGTTTCAAGTCTTTCTTTATACTTTTTTGCATATCTGGCGTAATCAAATAAGTGACACCCGAATATGGGTTTCGTGGCCTGACCAGAAACTTTGCTGACACCCGAATACGGGTGTCACGGCAGTCAACGTGTTAAGGAAGAGAGAAAGAGAGAGAGAGAGTGTAATTAAGAGGGTATGCCTTGGTGACGTCAAGGCTAATTGAGTGAAGGAGTGGGAGAAGGATGCGAGGGTTGATGGACAGTAGCTTTTTGACCTGAGAGGAGAGAAGTTGGAAGCCGAGTGTGAGGGCCGTTTTGTTTTGAGTATTGCTTGTACGGATAAAACCAAGTTTAACTTCAAATAAACCTTCCTTTCCTGTCCTTGCTCTGGAAAGAACATATTTCGATATCAGTACATTGTTGGGGGATCGTCCGGAATTGATATTACATTCTTGGGGGTTCGTCCGGGTCTGTTACTACGTGTATGTGTACAACAAGAATAGAAATCAGCGTGCAGTGAGCAAAACTCGCGTTACAAGTACTTGTGTTTTAGTGCCTTAGATCTCATAAACATGTATCTAACGCTAATCACATTTTCCTTCAGAGATATAAGCAACTAAAAAGTGAGAGGCGTTTAACAGTTCTAGTTCTTGCACACTCGAGTTGTAGAGAAGTCTAAACGGAATATTCGAGCGGAACATGTTTCTACCTACAAAAAGATTAAAAAATCATAGTTTGACAGAAATGCACAGTAAAGTTTGTTCCGCCAACTTTTATTATCCTTTGATATTGTTTGAAATATAGAAAATACAGCGGATTCATAAATACCTCGGGTTTTTTCGTTCCATTAGAAAATCTATCAATAGATTTTGAGTCTATGCTTTCATACTTTTCTGTGAAAAAGTGTGAAAGCGCTGTTGTAATTTGACAGACCAGAAAATAATTAATTTTTTTTTTTAAATTAAAAAAAGAAAGATTACTTTTCTCCTTGAGCAAGGTTTCACTATTTGTGCCCAATTTTGTACAGTATTCAACTAATTCGTGTATACATTTTAACAGATATTTTACAAATTGAGTTATTAATTTCACGAAAAGCGAATTGCCCTTAAAAAATTATGGATATTATCAAATAAGGAAATCAAAGGGATTTGCATTTGCAAAAATTTGCAAAAATAAATTAGCAAATATCGCCGCCATTGGCATAATGCAACGGAATTCAAAGTTCGTTATCAATATTCCATTCTATTACAACTATATTTCATTGGTACTGTCTATAGTCATTTATCGCGTGCTATGAAAAATAAATGAAATTTCAGAAACCGATGCCAATTTTACAACGGTATAGTTGATGTTAATTAAAAATTAAATAAGATTAACAAGTTTCTGCGTAGCTGATGATAATGCTGTTGATGAATTTATGAAACTGTATTATGAAATAAATATCTTGGCAACTATTAATGTTTCATTTAAAAAGTAACATATCCGGGATAACTCTTTTAGGAATAACGAAAAGCAATTTGCCAGTCGAGGAAGAAATTTTTTACTAATATATAGCGTTGAGGAAAACTATAAATTTTAGGAAACAATGGTCAAATATTATTAAAATATGATTTTGGTATCTCTTCAGGGTAGAGCTGTCTTACTTTGACTTGCGACACTTTTCATATACTTGAGCGAAATCTAATTATCCTTTATAAAATACTCACAGATACTCCGATTAATATTCGGACACCCTTTAAAACAAGAATTTTTGTAAAATTGAACCAAACGACTAGAGTTTTTTTTTTTAGAAGTTAGGATTAGTTTGTCGGATGACGTACAGCCAGATCTAGTAAAATTGTAATTAGCCGGAACCGCGAAGAAAAAAGGATAATATAATTTAATAAAATTTAATTAAAAAGAATAGGATAATTTTTTACAATTTTCTTCATCTGGGCCTGTAACGTAAATTTCAACGATACGTTTTGAAGATTTATGCTGTTGAAAATGGTGAAAATCGCGAAAAATGGTGAAAAAGTGAAAATCGACTTTCGGCCTAAAATCTTACACGTCTTTCGATGCCTTTCGCTTATATATAACCGACGTCAATCTTCGAAACGTGTCATTTAAATTTTCATTACAGACCAAGATACAAAGGTTGTAAAAAGCGATCTTTTTGCAATTTTTTCAACACTTTTGTACGCGTCATCCGGTAAACAAATAATACTTTTAACTTCCAGGTTTAAAAAAAATAGGGTGTCCGAATATTATTAAGGAGAATTATTGAAATTGATTTATTTTACATATTAGTTTGATATTTACTTGGTAAATCCTTGTTCGATTTTATGGTGTATTGTATGGCGATTTTATGGAGTATACGGACACTGTGTCGAGTATACAATGGATTTCTGGCATCTTCGCAATTAACACGTTCGTCGCCACGTCGCACATATCCATGCGACGGGTATACTTCCGTGGGGGCCCCCTCACCAAAGTACGGCGACGCTCTTCTTCTTCCAGTTAATTAAATATACGGTATTAAAAATATTGAAAACACATTTTTATTAATTTATATTCTAGATAATATATTACATTATTCTATATCGCACGGTATTTGTTAAAACATTCCAAACACATTTGGGGTGCTTTTGGGCACTTTGAACAATAGTTGTAGACTCCGTCATCACTACTCTTCCTCGCTTTCAAATATATTTTCACGCAGTTTACTGAACATTTTGAGGATGAAAAAATCACCGATGTACGTCTCGCGAGTATGCTTCTCGACTAAATGAAAGATCTGCCATAAGATCCTTCGGAATACTCTAGCTGGAAAGCTTGTCGCTTTCTCCATTTCAGAAATAAATAATCTTTTCCGTACAATGAATCAAAGGCGATAAACAATGACTTGCAGCTTGTCGCCCTATTTACATACGTTCTGCGTACTGGCGGTCGGATTTCGGCCCCGCAGGAAACTTAGGAACCACGCTGGGCGACCAACGTGTTAAAAATGCGAGAAAGTGATTTTATGCAACTCCTATGAAGATAATCAAATACGAAATGAGAAAATACTTTTTCAACTATTTTTAAGTACTGAATCCGTCACTTAAATATCGTTCGCTTGTTACGAAACAATCTGTATAACCGATTTGAAGAAACGTTTATATTGATTAATTACCATTTTTAATTGATTAGTCACCGTTGTCCTACTTAAATCTACATCTCCATCGTTCACAGTTTTATACCATGATCACGGTTCTATATATTAACGTTCCATTGTAGAATATCGACATACACGCATAGAATATTAAAGTTTAGCGATTAAAAAGCATTCAAATAGTTGAGATTTTCGTTATTGATCCTATGTGATCAGGATCACATTCAATATTTCGTGTTCATTGAGTTGACAAATCATTTTTGAAAGTGTAATTTTATTGCAGTTATATATGTAAACTAATAATCACGATAAAATATCCGCATTGATACGTTTCTATGAAATTAGGTTTTTGAATAAAAGAATATGGTTCGTTGTGTTTCGTCGAATTTAACGGGATTATTTTTCAGAGAAAATCTCATCGTGCTGCCGATAATAGCGTCGATTGTAACGATAAGTTTAGAGTTTTCATTTTCATCTTCCTCGCAAACACGATGACGAAAGATATCAACAACTTGCAGTTTGGTCAATTAATTGATTTATATTCGGGGACGGAATGTCTCGCAAACTGATTTTTATCTCAGTCTACAAACAACATATCTCGTATGTTAATAAAGAAAACTGCAAATTGAGAACCGAACGTAAAGGAAAATTCCGGTTTCAAAGTTTTTCAAAGTTTCTCGTTTTAAAAACCTTATTGAATAATCCCTGGAAACGTCACTTATATTCGGATATCGTTCACTCTACACGTACTAAAGGTTGTTTCAGACATGGCCAGCAGTTTAGTCAAGTAGCAAGTAAAACCGAATTTACACTGTTGATTCGTCGATAAACAATGTCTTTCATCCTCAACATCCGCGGCAATTCTCCAAAGTAAATAATGTAAATTCAGCTTTAATGGCTACCTGGCCAAATTACCGATGGTGTCTGAAGCAGTCTTAACACGTTCACTGCCACGACACGGGTGTCAGCAAAGTTTCTGGTCAGACCACGAAACCCATATTCGGGTGTCGCTTATTTCACTACTTGCGAAGGATCGTCGTAGGTATTTGAAAAGATATTCCATAATAATAAAACTGTTGAATTCTTATAAAAGTAATACGAAAATGGTTTATTTAAAAAATTATTTAGCATGTAAAACTTTAAAGCATTCTATACAGAGCTGAGGTTGGTCGGGACAATTTGGTCAATAAGTTGTTGTTTTCTTCAAATTCTTTTGTGCCTTTGTTCGGTCCATTCGACGCCTTTTATTTGCATAACATAGTTTGAAACTATAACTGCATAACATACTAAGAAATAAGTTTTCAATTTTTCTTTTCGACATTCTAACGAATTAGGGCAGAGATTTTAAGTTATACGGTTCGTTGCTCGGCCAAGATTCAAACTGATTTTGTAGCAAGTGGAGAAATGAGAAAGAAATGCGAAGGAATGGAAAGAAAAGAAACGAGAGGTAAGACCACCAGATGAGCGACTCGCATTATTAAAATATCGATGGGAGCACCGAGCAGAGAACTGCTACACGTAGCAGTCAACGTGTTAAAAGATTCAAACATCCGCGGTACCCTCAACAACGATGACTCGAAATTATTCGCCTTCGATCATCCGCGTGTATCTTTGGAAAGTGCGCGTGAAAAAAGCGCCTTAAATTAGACGATCGATACAACAATCGATCCAAGTTATCGCTCGAGCAATCATACGAAATTTACCAGCATACAAACAACAAACAATTCTTAAAACAAAACCTAGATGCATAAAAGATTAGCCAAGCAGTTTCCAGTTTTTCGAATCGGTTGCCCAATACTAATTCAGCAAGAAGCCGTGGCGACCAAAAATTGTGTAGAAATGTGATCACGGCAGACCAATTTCACGAAAGAATACACAGCTATATAATTTCACTCGTGACGACATAACATCTTGCATGGTAAGAAGGAAAGAAGTGGGAGAAGAAATAAAATGTCTAGTTCAGGTTTAAAGGTTTAGATATCATTATGCCTCGTACAAAACAGTCGCTAAGCATCGTAATCACCTACGGAATCCAACTATGGGGAACAGCAAGTAATTCCAACATTGAAATACTTTAACGCTTCCAATCGAAAACGCAAAGATCCCTATTAAATGCACCCTGGTATGTCAGCAACGAAACAATCCACCGCGACCTCAAGATACCCACAGTCAAAGAAGAAATATACAAGTTCAAAACCACAGTTACTACAGGAATATAACCAAAGATGAGATACCAAAGTACTTGGAAGGGAGGATGAAGTGGAAGGACAGGAAAATTGTAGCCAGATTCAGGTGTGGAAACGAGACAAAGGCGAGGGAATACTGGAAAGAGGAGGGAGAAAAAAGGTGTAGATTATGTGAAAGGGAGGAAGAGGATCTGAGACATGTAATAGAAGAATACGAGATGACGGGTGGTCCAAAAGACATGGAAGAAACACTGAATGAGGCAATTAAAAGCAATAATAGAGAAGAGAAGGGCAAGGGCAATGACAAGAAGGTAGCACAGCAAGGAGGCAAAAGACCAAAGTTGCAATAGTTTGTAGACATTAGCTTTAGCTGATAGAGATAAGAATAGGCTAAGGATACAATAAATGTAAGAAATGTAAACCGAAAGTTCGTCCAAAGCCGAAAGGCACGGACTAAATAAAATAATAATAATAAATAATAATAATACAAGTTCAAAAGCAGATATAACACAAGAGTCAACAACCATCGCAACCCTTTAGTCACCCAACTATTCGACACGACGGATCAGACCCGCAGACTAAAAAGAAACTACCCTTTAGATTGAAGCATTAAATTCAACTAGAATCAAACGTAATATAAATTATTATAATCCAAGTTACTGTACCACGCCAAATGAAGTTATTTAAAATTCCCTAGCAGAATTGATTTTAAATAAATTACCAAATAAAAAAAAACCATCGTAATCGTTAAAGCGTTTTCACTTTTGAAAAATGATCGCATGAAACGTAGGTTTCCCCCATAATCTGTATGTTTCAACTTTATTTGTACCGGAGATTGAAGCGAGAAATGTGGAAACTTTATTATTATGTACATATTTAACGAATATGCAAGAAAAAATTAATCTGCCAAAGTATTTTCGCGTCGCGATATGAAGGAGCTGTTTTAAGTAATCGATTGTTTAAATTTGAATTCGCTCCTCTAAAAGTACCAAACTCGCGAATGGAAATGATAAAAAGTAGGATTAAAAACAATATATATGTAAAACTCCCTAAGAGTTCAAACACGGACAGCACGAATTTCTTTTGTTTCGGACGGACAGAGAGCAACATCAGAGACAGACAAGACCATAGAAGAAAGAGTAATTATTTAAAACATTGAAAATTGACGGAGAAAGATCGGTAGCTGAGGATCGATTCTCGATTTTCAGGTAGATACTACACACAACTTGTTATTTATTGTTTACTGTTATTAATTGGTTGTTGTTTATTTAATTATTACTCTTATTAACTGTCATTTACTTCTGTATTTCATTCAATTATTTTCACAATAAACTCGATTTTCAGACTTCAGAATCGATCCCTGAATAATCGAAATTTGAACATTATATATGTATATGTTAAGAATAACTTTCCCAATCGCTTTTATGATGTACGATAATGTGAAATAAATTGTTATTATCTACACAGAATGCCCTATTTAAGTCGATCCCCGTAAATATCTGCCAAACGCGTAAACAATATGGAAAAATCAATTAGATAGAGATTCAATAATTCAGCACACGATTTAATATTATTTCCTTGTACGGATGGATTTTCGTTTTTCGCATAAGACAAAATATTTGAATGCGTTGGTAAATGCGATCCATAACTTTTGCACAAATAAAAATTTCCTACGTAGGTTTAAATTCTAATTGTTTGTGACTCGAATGTACAGGAAATAATATAGCACTATATCGGTATTATTGTAATTTTCAAAATTACGTTACGGATAATGTGAAATTATGTTACGTTGTCACGTCTGAAAGCGTTTAAAAAAAGTGAATAATTACTCGCCAAGTGATTGGTTACTTGGAGTTGTTATTTTTGTTTGAAATACACAGGTGACTGATACGCGCAACGCAACTCTGCTGTACGTGCAGGCATACGCGGAACGCAACGACGAAATTACAGAAAATTTTGAACAAGTCGCTGGCTAGATAGCTAGCCCTGATAAAAATAAATTCATCTTCTCTGACGTAATGTCTGCTAATAAATAGCGTGGCTATTATTGACGCTCGCGTGGATCTCATTCGGCTAACTCGTGGAAAAAATTTTACTACAATTTGCGCGTTTCCTTCGAGAGTTGAAACGTCTTGGTCGTGGTCTGTGGGACGATTTTTCTTCGGCAACGCTGTTTTCTGCGGCACTGATCGCCGAAATGCTTGATAATTTTGGAACGCTATTTATACGTGGTAACGGACGATGCTGGGAAATGAAGAGGAGAACGCGAGGTACTGGCCAGAAAGCGAGCCAACCTGCTTCTTCGCGTCGCGTCCCGTCGCGTCGACGGAAGCGGAAACTCGTCGCGAACTTTTCGCGCCGCGTCGCGTCGTCCACCTATTTTCCATCGAATATTCCCTTTGTGTTGCGCGAGCAGGAAACGAGCTCCGATACTCCTACAGTGCGGGACAGAATGATAATCCACGTAACATTTTTCTTTATTTTTCAATATACAGGATAAAGTTGCCTAATTTGTCTCCTCCGTTACCCTTAATTCTTCAATGTCTTTGCTCCGTAATTATCCCTTAATTAGTTGTTTTCTTCGCGCGTTTGCCTTCAAATCAATTAAGCGTCTTGAGAGAGCATGTCGCGAACCACGTTGTAGAAAGCTTTTCCAAGTGATTTAATCAAGTTACAGATACTTTTCAAATGGTAAATGGTATTTCTTTTGCCCTGTTTCAACATGATTATGTTTTTACCTTATAACAAAGTTTAAGATTTACTTGTTCTTTATCATTAAATAACGGACACTTATCCTTCAAGCTATTTAAGCTATCATGTTATTGTTTCCGCATATGGAACACTTGAAAGTTTCCAATCTCATATACATATATACAAGTCTGATAGTGGAATTGACAAATACGAAGAAGAAATTGTTCCAAACGACGAAAGTGAAAATTATGATGCAGAATGGTTGTTTGGTACTTCAGATGTATGTATATGGTGAATAATGGGTTAAATGTATAAAGTGTGGGCCCACTAAGATAATGGATTATATGTGTCGAATGTGTGAAAAAAGAAAGAGACGAATAAATATACGGATGCTGAATTAGGAATCCATATTTTTAATTATCTCATCTTATCTCATTTTATGGTTAAATCGTATTAACTTTACCCTGCGCAAAAAGATATGCAATTTCTTTTATATTATAGGTGCCATCAAATGTAAACATATTGAAAATCGATTTCGTAGAACGTGGTTTATGAAGGTGACAGGAAGAAATGGAAAAAGTGGGGATAAGATCGATGGAACGATCCTCATTAATCAGTTGTTTCCTTGTTATTGGGTCTTACAATATATGAAACTTGGTTGCTATAGTATTACAGATTGAAGCCGCCAGAGTATATTAAATTCCTAATCACAAAGGATATAACCTAACAAACGCGAAGATGGTACCCCGCTGGGGGTAGCCACCCACATGATAATCTAACAGCTAAAAAATTCTACCTAATGTCCAAATTGGACAAATTGTGAATTTGAAATATTAAATAAAAAAAAAAAAGTTATATCCTTTGTGAGATCTGCTCGGTGTTTCCTTTTCAGTCTTCTTTCTATGTATTTTCCATAAATGCCTAAACATTCGTAGACTACTATTGTAATACATTTATTATATTTATTACGTGTAATGCATAAACCTGTAACGATTAAAGTAACCGTTTGTAAATAAAATGTCAAAAAATTCAGAGGAAAATAATTTAGGAAAGTCTCTTTATCCTGAAGATTTTGTGCATTTCTGGTATCAGATACAAACGATACATATTTTTAACCTCTTACAGGAAACAAATATTGATAATTGCGAGACGTGAACCTTACAGGATCGTGTTTAACGGTTAACTCGCTACACTATTAAAAGAACACACTGTTAAAGTAGTATGATAAAGATATGTTTCGATACTGGAGCAAAAATCTACAATCATCCACGATGACTTGACATTGTTGCAAATTAATCTTTAGATATTTTTCTTACGCTGCTACTTATTTATAGTTTCCAGTTGTCCATAATTTTGAAAAAGAATAAAAGTCGCGAGTATAAATAAATGTTCTGAAATATTAAAGAAAGAATGGCAAAATGCGATGATTCAAAATGAATTATTTCGCAACGTTTCGGAAGAACTCTTACCATCGAGAGCACGAAAAGTCATCGAAGATACTAATTATTTGAAATTAAGCAATACTTTTTGAGGAAATTAGCAGTAATCCTCAAATTTAACGTTTCTTAAGAAGCTTAAGTAGCGAAAAATTTAAAATAATGCAAAGCATTTTTGTACTCATTTATAAAGCCACAAAGGATATAACCTAGCAAACACGAAGACGGTACCCCGCTGGGGGTAGCCAGCCACATGATAATCTAACAGCTAAAAAATTCTACCTAATGTCCAAATTGGACAAATTGTCAATTTGAAATATTAAATAAAAAAAAAAATTTCCTTATTCGTGTTCATAAAAATATGAGTTTGAGTAAGCTGTATAAGTTTACTATTAGCTGAAATATTCTTCGTATTTTTGATACAGTGTTCATACTAAAGTATTTTTCACAAATACTTGTCTGTTATGTGATTGAAATACTTGTATTTTTTCGTGAATTGGAGCAAATCAGAAAAACAATAACAATTACATAAATAAACTACACAAAGGATATAACCTAACAAACACGAAGACGGTACCCCGCTGGGGGTAGCCAGCCACATGATAATCTAACAGCTAAATAATTCTACCTAATGTCCAAATTGGACAAATTGTGAATTTGAAATATTAAATAAAAAGAAAAATTCCTAAACAGTGTTATAGAGTCTCGTTTTTCGATTTTCTTTAAAAAATGGGTCGATGAAATGTTTGAAGTAAAAGTGCATTGCTCCGTCGAATTTGAAAGTTCATACTCGATAGCAGATGCTCCGAGAGATACACGTTTGTAGTATTTTTAAAACATCTCAATGTCGACGAGAAAAGAATGTAATAAAAAAATTTGAAAATGTTAATTCGATCTTCGGAAAACGTTACCAAGCCATCGACACAAGGACGAGAGTATATTATATCCTCCTCGACGATATCATAACTTTTGTCCGAAACAATTTTTCATTGAGCCTTGTTCTCGGACAAACTGGATACACCTCACATTACAGACGCAACACTCGACATTTCGTGTGCATAAGATATGCAAAACATGTAGTATCGGGAAAAGGAGGGTACACATTTGGTCTATTGTATGTTTAAGTATGAGTAGTATAAGTCGTAAATTTAAGGGATAGACTAAGAATCGTTAGAGTGCTTGGGAAGAGAGAAAGAGAGAGAGAGTGTAATTAAGAGGGTATGCCTTGGTGACGTCAAGGCTAATTGAGTGAAGGAGTGGGAGGAGGATGCGAGGGTCGATGGGTAGTAGTTTTTTGACCTGAGAGGAGAGAAGTTGGAAGCGCAGTGTCAGGGTAGGACGTACCCGTAAGACGATATTGTAGTCCGTTTTGTTTTGAGTATTGCTTGTACGGATAAAACCAAGTTTAACTTCAAATAAACCTTCCTTTCTTGTCCTTGCTTTGGAAAGAACATATTTTGATATCAGTACAGTCCTGGATTGGTAGTACATTCTTGGGGGTTCGTCCAAGTTGTTACTACATTTTTGGGGGCTCGTCCGGGATTGTTACTACAAACATATATTTTCTTATGTATATATTCAGAAATGAACAAAAATGTTTGATCATTTTGTCGCTGTATGCATCTCATTATTTTTGTTTGCTATCTATAGCGATTTTCTATACGATTTTGTTGTTATTGTCAACAACTGGAGTTACAGAATTGACGAAGCACAGGCGCAGCGTTTTGAAGTTTCAACGCGACATAAAAATTTACATGGTCGCTTGTAAATAGGAAACGAAACAAGAAACGTCCCTATGCTTTTCCCACTTTCGTTATTTGTCATTGGTAAACTACTGATTTATGCACTTTTAACAAATTTGAAAAGATTTATATGAAAAAGATGCGTATGCTTTGTTATATTAACACTTGGATTACTGCGAATCGTCGGCACTTTTCAGTCACTCTGTTATCCCGTAATTATGATACTTTTTTTGAGAAGATCACGATGGATTCAGACCTATCGTCGTTATTGCATCTTCGCCGTATTATCTTAATTTATTTTGTACACTTGGGCATTATATGAGTTTATTTATTTGTCTGCTGATCGTCCCATACAGTTCCAGAAATTGGGACTATAATCATTTTTCTGGCCATTCACTTTCACCGCATCGTTCGACTCGCAAATTGCCAATCTTATCAGCTCCGTTTGTAAATCGTTTCACTTAAATAGGACACTGCCAAATACAGGAGTCATCTGTTTTGCGTGTATCACAAGTTTGAATCGAGAGGAATAAAGTCGAATACATCGAAGGCTGAGTGCCTGAGTATCGACATTAACATGTTTTTCTTGGTACGGTAATACGGTAATTCCGAACTTTGCTCTACTCTTTCGCTTTGCTTTACTTTCGCTCTATTTTTCGCAACTTTAAAAAGATTGTAAAATCATGCTTGCCGACTTTTGCAATAATAGACTTATCGAAAGTTGGAGAAAATTCCGTTTCTTCGGAGATTTCTTCAGGGAATGGATTTGTTTCGAGCTTTTTCGACCGTTTCAGAGACAGAATTGCAGGAAACGTGATAAACCGATCGAAAAATGCGATCGTGCGAAAGTTAATATCGTGTCAATGGAGAGCTGAGGAAATAATAAAGTTAATGGAATTTTGCAAGCGTAAGGATAGCGGATTCGTTGAATACGCAGAAGCCCCTATAAAGCGATAAACGGCCTCTGAAATTACGTGGAGCCAGACGTCACTTGCGACTTTATTGGATCATCGAAAAAGAAATCCAGAGAAATGAATGAAACTACAACGAGTCCATTCTTATACGACGAATTCAGCTGGTTCATTCTTACAAATGCTGCTCTGTGTGCACGCGTCCAGTATCACCGGAAGCCAGAATATCTTGCTACGGCCTCTATCAACAGCGTTCATTGCCTCTCTATTTCGTGGCATTCGATCTCCATCGATCGAGTACATCAACACCCTGATTCTAAATAAATCTTTTATTCGAGATCAAATTTTTCAGGCGCCGAGTTTTATAGATTTTCATATTTTTATTAACGTAACTAAACACACGGAACCTAATTAGATATGGTGGGAGAATAAGAACCGAGTTAAAAGCACCCTTGAACCTAGAGAAATTTTCTACACTTTTTCGTCGCAGATCCCAAGTGTAAAAACTTGAGAAACCTTAAAAATACTGAAAAACCTGTATTTTACAACGACTACTTTTTTTACATTTGCGGTGGCAACACATTGGCATAACTATTATTCGCGGTCTTTTTCAGATTTTTGATAAGACGCGCCCTAGTCAAAAAATGAAAAAAACAATTTTTCGAGGTGTATGTCTCTCATCTTCTCGAGTCTAGAGTCAAGAGTCTCGAGTATATTAGCTATCGACTCAACCAAGTGAACAGCAAAGTCGTTAAAATTAACCCTTAGAGTGTTATGGACGCATATATGCGTCTGGCGAAAGCCATCGGTGTGGACTAAGGACGCACATACATATATATTGAAATTTTTCACACACAACTGAATCATTAACTTGTGTTATATTTACTAAATTTAGTTTTCTAGTTTATTATCCTGTGGCGGCACTCGACACTAACATCTAACGGACGACGGCAGCGCAGTGGTTAGCACCTTTGCTTACGAACGTTCGGACCCCCCGGGATCGAATCCCGGCGACCAAAGTCCGATTTTTCTTCCACGATTATTAAATAGGAAGAAACTACCACCTCAATCCAAATTTTAGTTTATTGTAAATTTCAATGTTTATAAGGCTCTCGAATCATTTAATCTCGTGCAAAAGAATTACTATAACTCATTACGATTTGCGCTTTGAATAGTCAATCAACAGAGTTCAGTCTAGCGAAAAAGTATTCCGTCCACAACGATCGTCAACGCTGGCCATACGGACCGCATAGGCCGCAAGTATTCAGCACTCTAAGCTGAACGCGAATTTACATTGTTTCGCTTTGGAGATTGGAGGAACACGGTGTTTCACGAAAGCAGCGTTCATTTGCCGTATTCCTCCAAAATGAGATAACAAAATTCGTCTTAACACTTCGTCGCCACGTCGCACATATCCATGCGACGAGTATACTTCCGTGGGGGCCCCTTCACCAAAGTACGGCGACGCTCTTCTTCTTCCAGTTAATTAAATATACGATATTAAAAATATTGAAAACACATTTTTATTAATTTATATTCTAGATAATATATTACATTATTCTATATCATATATAACCGATATATAATCGCTCATATATAACCGACGTCAATCTTCGAAACGTGTTATTTAAATTTTCATTACAGATACAAGATACAAAGGTTGTTGTAAAAAGCGATCTTTTTGCAATTTTTTCAACACTTTTGTACGCGTCATCCGGTAAACAAATAATACTTTTAACTTCCAGGTTTAAAAAAAATAGGGTGTCCGAATATTATTAAGGAGAATTATTGAAATTGATTTATTTTACATATTAGTTTCATATTTACTTGGTAAATCCTTGTTCGATTTTATGGTGTATTGTATGGTGATTTTATGGAGTATACGGACACTGTGTCGAGTATACAATGGATTTCTGGCATCTTCGCAATTAACACGTTCGTCGCCACGTCGCACATATCCATGCGACGGGTATACTTCCGTGGGGGCCCCCTCACCAAAGTACGGCGACGCTCTTCTTCTTCCAGTTAATTAAATATACGATATTAAAAACATTGAAAACACATTTTTATTAATTTATATTCTAGATAATATATTACATTATTCTATATCGCACGATATTTGTTAAAACATTCCAAACACACTTGGGGTGCTTTTGGGCACTTTGAACAATAGTTGTAGACTCCGTCATCACTACTCTCCTCGCTTTCAAATATATTTTCACGCTGTTTACTGAACATTTTGAGGATGAAAAAATCACCGATGTACGTCTGACGAGTATGCTTCTCGACTAAATGAAAGATCTGCCATAAGATCCTTCGGAATACTCTAGTTGGAAAGCTTGTCGCTTTCTCCATTTCAGAAATAAATAATCTTTTCCGTACAATGAATCGAAGGCGATAAACAATGACTTCCAGCTTGTTGCCCTATTTACGTTCTGCGTACCGGCGGTCGGATTTCGGCCCCGCAGGAAACTTGGCCGAATCACGCTGGGCGACCAACGTGTTAAGCTACATAAACTTTTTTCGTCGTAAGTTCGCGTCCGAAGAAGGTAAAATTCTATTTCTATTAATTTTTTCACTTGCTTTCGAACGTTAATATCTAATGTTATTCGCTTAAGAATATCGTAAAGATATTTTACCGTAAAACGTACACAAAAATCAGGACATCGCGCATCATCTTTGTTATAATTCATCAATATGCCACGTAACATTTCATGATGAAAAATATTTTTGACATTTTTTCAGTGAATATCGTTCATCGTTATACAGATGATTAAACAAAATTAATGAAATAGCAAAGAAATGAAATCTCTATGGGGGCGAGAAGCTACGACACAGGAAAAGGTCATGGTGGTTTTCTAATCGAATACCTCAACTCGGGCTGTTTCGATACACACATCGTTCAACAGTTGATATTTTAGAATCTAGAAAGTAGATATGTATTTTCAATTAATCGAATTAGTTGGTTCTTTTCGTTTATATATTATCTTCTTTCGAGTGCAAAAATATGGAACATCAAGTAATATATTCACTGTATAAAAAGAATTCAAAAATTCAAACGTTTCTGGCCGAAATACCTGGAAAAAATCAGTTTTTCAATTTTTTAACTACGGCGCACCGCACCAAACGGTCCGAAAAAAATTCAGGGTAATACGTTGCTGCTGTAAAAATAAAAAAGTAGTCATTCTAAAACTTTGATATGAAACACATTTTCCAGCATGTTTCAGCATTTTCCATTTTTTATACTCGGAATTTGCAATGAAAAAATCCAAAAAATTCTATAGCACACATCACCGTGTCTGCAAAGTCCCTGAATTTTTTCACAATTTTTACATGTTTTCAAATAGCGAAAATAGAAGGAAATGGACAATGAGAATTTACCCTCTAACTACCCCTCCTGTAGATTGATTTGCCTTTGCAGATACGAAAACGCAAAATGTTTCCTTTTGCTAAAATATATAAAATATAAGGGCACTTTTAACTTTAACCTTTGTTTCATCTACTAAATGTTACGATAAATATTCAGCTTTGCATATTTTATATATTTTTATATACTGTACGCATTGTGTGCGTTCCTGTAGCTTCAAATTTCCTATGACCGCATAAAAATCCGCGATTCTAGCGATTGATAAAGTTATGGTCACACGCACATCAATTAATTACAAGACGATAAAGCACATTAAATGTCTCGTTTCTCAATAATCCGGATATCATTTGCACATGTATCGTATATGTATTGTACGAAAGAACGTAGTGCATTGAATATTTCCATCTGGCGAACCATCTTAATTTCTTATGTATTTTCCACGTAGTACCATAACGTTTCATGGCAAAGGTAATTCCAGTAGATGCAAACATTACGGCTTCGTACTATCGACGCATCAAGTTAGACAGCGAGTTACAAACTCGACCTTTTAAAAATTGCCATTTTTCAATAAACGATATATCCAAATTTAGATATATACAGAAGCTTAATCTTGGAAGAGAGGATGAAGTTTAATCTTGGAAGAGAGGATGAAGTGGAAGGGGAGGAAAATTCTAGCCAAATTCAGGTGTGGAAACGAGACAAAGGCGAGGGAATACTGAAAGAGGAGGGAGAAAAAAGGTGTAGACTATGTGAAAGGGAGAAAGAGGATCTGAGACATGTAATAGAAGAATGCGAGATAACGGGTGATCCAAAAGACATGGAGGAAACACTGAATGAGGCAATTAAAAGCAATAATAGAGAAGAGAAGGGCAAGGGCAATACAAGACGGGGAGGAATGACAGGAAGGTAGCACAGCAAGGAGGCAAAAGACCAAAGTTGCAATAGTTTGTAGACATTAGCTTTAGCTGATAGAGATAAGAATAGGCTAAGGATACAATAAATGTAAGAAATGTAAACCGAAAGTTCGTCCAAAGCCGAAAGGCACGGACTAAATAAATAATAATAATAATAATAATAATAATAAATCCAAAAACTTAATTATTACACTACATGTTTCTATTGATACATATTGTAGCTTGTATATTATTAATGAGCATCGATCATTTAAATTGGACATACTCGACACACATACACGAATAGTTCTGTGGCTCACTCCACGTATGGTGTAATTTATATCATAACGTGTGTTCAACAAGAGAGAATATTTCTTCAACAATTTACATACACAGGCAAATTGAAGCATCTTTTTAAACGTAAAGCCTACGAAAATGTTAGATAATTTTCGGTATGAAGACAATTACGTAAAAAAAATAATGGTAGAAAAACGATTTCTGGATTACATCGTGCAAGAGTAGACAGAAGGTCAGGTCTGTATGAAATTAGCTGCCCGTTTTTCAAACCTCGTACGTTTGTCGTTATTGCAAGTTGTTTTACGTTCGCCTTACGTACGTTTCAAGGAAATAGCGATTTATCTCGAAAAGTTTCAGAAGCAACCTCGTAAAAGTGAATTTAGTGCGAAAAAATGCTAGCCACTCGTCGACGAAATTTGACCAATTTTCCCGACGATCAAACAGTAAAGTCGTTTTGGTCATCAAATTGTTGTTTTCGGTTGTTCTAAAGTTGTAAGTACGTGTTCCAAAAAAAGTACCCTTTACTGCATATTATTGTCGTCGAAATAGAGAGAAATTTTTTTTTTTTTTTTTTTAATTTAATATTTCGCATTCACAATTTGTCCAATTTGGACATTAGGCAGAATTTAAATAGAGAGAAATGCCCACTGATTTCTGAGTACAGTCTTTTCAAATTACTTGCTAAACTAAATATGACATTGAAGTGTAATACTTTGGAACAACTAGAATAGTCCAGAGCAACTTTTACACGGTTCGAGGTAAGTCATTATTTCTTTGGAACAATGTTGAACATATTTAGAACAACTTGGAACAACAAAAGAACGAGATTCAACGAATGGACGGCTAACTTCATACAGATACGACATACGGTTTTATTACGCCGCATTTTATGGTTTTGTTGTTATTTCACTCTACATCCTTATCGACCACGAGAAAATTTACTATGTTTTAAGCTGATTTTCTTAAGAAATCATCGGGGGAAAGCAACTGTTTATGACGTTCATCACTGAATTTATCTGCATAAAAAAAGCCACACGGTGCCATTTAAACAGAGTTGCTTAAAAAGAAACTTGGATCTTTTTTTTTTTTTTTGAATGACAAATTTTCTTCGGTATTTTTATTATTGTATCAAGTTATAACTAGTTTTTGTCCGAAACATCTTTTTACGGCGTTAGGGAAATTATTTCATATTTATAACATAACATCTATTATATTTATAATTAGGGAAATTTTTATGTAACTGTCACGCGACTTTTAACACTTTTTGTAAGTATAATACTGTCCGTAGTTGCAACTATACGTATCTAAACGCTTGCTTGGTTAGGTGTTTTAAGAATTCGAGTAATCGAAAGGGTAATAACAAGTGTCACTGAAACGTGGACATTTAGCGTGAATACAATGCATATGACAGTGTATCTATGACAACTGAACACATCGGTATTTATATAAATTGAGCCGATCTATTCATGAATTTATTTATTGGGTTGGCAACTAAGTGATTGCGTATTTTAAATAAGAAGGAAAATTCAAAAATTTTGCTTCAAAACATAGCTTTATTCAATTAGGTATTGTCCGTTTCTGTCGATGACCTTTTGCCATCTTTCAGGCAGCGTCATGATTCCATGTTCATAAAACTTTTGATTTTTGCCAGCAAAAAACTGAATTAAATGTGATTAAAAATTTTACCATTTAAAGAAGTTCTGCATGGAACGAAATAAATGGTAATCTGAAGGCGCAAGGTTAGGGCTGTATGGTGGATGTGACAACACATGCCAACCTAGTTCCATCAAGCATAGAAAGAAGACTGAAAAGGAAACACCCAGCAAATCTCACAAAGGATATAACCTAACAAACACGAAGATGGTATTACCAAATGTACCACTGGACAAATTGTAAAATTAGAATAAATAATATAAAAAAAAAACATCAAGCATAGAAAGAAGACTGAAAAGGAAACATCCAGCAAATCTCACAAAGGGTATAACCTAACAAACACGAAGATGGTACCCCGCTGGGGGTAGCCACCCACATGATAATCCAACAGCTAAAATATTTCACCAAATGTCCAAATTGGACAAATTGTGAATGCGAAATATTAAATAAAAAAAAAACCTAGTTCCAATAATTTTTGGCGAATGACTTAGCATTATCATGCTGGAAACGCATCAACACCCTTACGATTTGCCAATTCTGGCCGTTTTTCTTCAACTGCATCGCTCAGTTTGACGAGCCGTTGAACGTACACGTTTGAATTAATCGTTTGGTTTCTTGGCAAAAGTTCAAAGTACAGAATTCCTTTATAATCTCACCAAACTGACAGCATAATCTTTTTTTGGTGAATCTCAGATTTTGGTGTCGTCTGGGCTGGTTCATCTTACCTATTGACAAAATCCGCAATCACTTAGTTTAAGCGAATTAGTTTAAGTTACCTGGTTTAAGTGACTTAGTTTAAGTTACTCAGTTTAAGCGACTTTGTTTAAGTTAGTAACTAAATGATTGCGGATTTTGTCAATAAGTGGTCTTAGCACATTCTTTTGTTTTGTCAACCTGTTCAAAGCACCTAACCTATAAAGTTTTCTTGTTGTTTGGACTTCCACCTTTAATTAAGTAAAAAAATTGTATCGATTAGTTATTTAGTTTCGTTTTTATCCCAATTTAAAAATGGAAGAACAAGATGCGTGTTTCAGGCATATTTTATTGCATTATTTCAGAAAAGGCAAGAACGCAAAGGCAAGCACACAAGAAGTCATGTGCCGTATATGGGAACGAAGCCTTGAAAGAAAGGCAATGTCAATATCTAATTGAATAAAGTTATATTTTGAAGCAAAAATTTTGAATTTTCCTTCTTATTTAAAATACGCAATCGCTTAGTTGTCAACCACCCTAGAACGATGACCTTGGGGCCCGGTGTGTCGTCGCACCGGTTCCCGGGCCCCTCTCGATCACAGCCGAGACGGTCGTCGTGGAGGTTTTAGTCGGTTGGAATCCGGCACTACCACGCCGCTTTCCCCAAAAGCGGCCTGGTGTCCGTGCGGATTTCCTCCACGTTAATAAAAAAAAAAAAAAAAAAAAAGAACGATGACCTTGACAATTGTTACCAAGATTATTGAAAATTGGTAAGGTTTGTACTTTTCTATGTAATTATTTTAAATTTATCTTCTTTTTCAACATCTTTATGTGTAAAACAATAATTTTTGTATGAAATAATCAAGTTTATGTATCTAATTTTATCAATAATGCAAGAAGATTGCTAATATAAGAATCAGCGTACAATTTAGATACGTTATTTAATTGCAGTAATTTAAAAACTAACAATCTCACTATTCAATATTAAATTTCCAAATATTCTTACGCCATGGTTTAATAATTATTTTAAATGGCCAATTATAATTCATTTAGGTACCTTTATTCACTTTGTATTTAGGCTTAATTATTTATCAAAGTATCAGATCCAAAGTCGATTTGTTCATCCATCGTCTTTCGTAAGAGAGAAAAAATCATTTTTTCGAAAATGTTCCACAACTGATTGGTACGTGTATGTAAGTATCTGCATTACTATCATACACTATCATTTTTTGGCACTAGATTCTCCTCGTCTTATTTGGTTACAGGAAAAAACAAAAGACGAACATTGCCGATCTGTTATCGAAACGATACATACGATATTTGAAGCAAACAAGTTCTGTCAATGACGTTCTTGTTGAGATAAAACTGCGTCATTTGTCGGCGTGACAAGAAAGTATCGGCAAATATGAATAATATAAAAATAAAGCAAAGAATTTGAACCTTTATGGCATTCATATGGCATTTTCCACTTTTTGTTTCCGACTTGTTTCTCGTTTATGTATACATAGGCAAACTAACATGTAGTTACCAAAGATGTAAAGGTTCATGGAAAAAGATTTCCTATATCAGTCCTATTATACGGAGCTCCACCTCTGCACTTTGAATATTCTCCTGATTTAACAGTGTTTAACCCTTTTATAACGCAAAGTATTATTATTATTAAAATATATTTCAGTGGTGAGTATTCCATATCTTAATTTAAATTATTTTAGCCATCCTCTACAACCAATTCTAATGCATCTTAGTAAATCAATTTGGTATGTATATGTCGGAGATGAAAGGAAAACAGAAGCCTTTCCTTTGAAATTTTGGGAAAATCCTCCAATACTTTAGCCTAGGTTCTATCATAGCCGTAATTAAGCAATTGTTGTTATTCAATCTGATTTGTGATAATGAGATTTGGCTCGAGGTGACACAACTGGTCGCCGAACGTAGTGTCACGACCGGCACCCTTTTTAAATCCGTTCGACGACAGTGTACCTAATATCTCAACGGTCCTTCCGCCGAATATTCGAGAGGAGGGCGCGCGTGGCGGCGGTCGCGGACGCTTGACGAGCGGTTGGATGGTGGGGATATTGAGGGGTGACGAAAGACAAATAACAGAGTCCTATGGGAAATCGAGTTGTAAGAGTCAGTCTTGAAAAGTCACGCCTAGAACTCGGAAGTAAAATTTGTGAACTGTGTCAGAAAAAAATAAAATTTCTTTTTTTATTTTTCTATTTCTTTTGTGTTATTTTACGTGACAGTAGCCACGATCACGGGATGGACGTTTTGCCTGACGGAGGTGTGGAGTGGTTGTATGGTTCTCCCTAGAAATGTGGTTGCGGCGGCATACTGCCTCGAGAACGGGCCCAGCCACGTGTAATTTTACCTCGGAGGTGTCGATATAATGGGACACACGTTGTATTAATAATCAAACTCCAGGCAGAAACTGCTTAGCAACGGCGATTGGAACTTTCTCGATGCTTCTAACGAGTATATAACAAACGCAATCGTACAGCGAGGAAAGTTTCCATCAGTCTGTTATTCGTGCGATCGCCTTCGAAAGTGACATTTCGAAAGTGTATTTTGTGCCTAAAAGTATTCTACGCCTAGTAAAGAATTATCCCGTTGACCGTGGATTCGTTTGAACCCAAGAGCATTGTTAATAGCGTTCGTTAGACTTATTATTCGTTAAACTTATTATTCATTAAACTCATTATTCGTTAAGCTTTGTAAAAGTCTTGTATATACGTGTAAATATAATCTCCGCTTTGTAAAACGATGGCTAACTCAAATGAAGAATCGTTACGCCTCCTAAATTCGAATGAAAACCCGACATATATTAATATGTTAATAATTCATAATACTGCAATTCCGTTTATTTCTTAATTGGGTTTAGAAATCTTTTCCAGGAAAATTTTTATATTATTTTATTGGCTTTGTTCTTATAATGCCAAAAGACGATAGCACAGATTCCTTTGGCCGTGCATAAGTACATTTCATACCGATATATCCTAAACGAGTATCACGTTGTTATCTTATTCCCTTTGTTATTTCTTATTGTGAAACTCAACTTTCTTGTTGTAAGTAGCAATGTAGTAAGTAGCATTAAAGTAGCAATGTGTAATAAAAATTTGAAAAAGCAAACGGAATTGAAACATCTGACATGTGTTTCAAGATAAACTTTTGTCAAAATTGCCAACTTCTCTGTGCATATCGATATCAGTATCTCTGCACGTGTATCAGGACAGCGATTTGCAATTTCCAAATCTGTAGTTTCGTTTTATCATATTATTCGATGAACTTGGTTTAGAAAAATATATTTGAGATTTCTGGTCAGTCTAGTCGTATCGATTACGCCAGCAAAGAGGCAGCAACCATCGCTGATAGTGCTGAAGGAGCATCCGTAACTGGCGATGCTTGTGCCAGCGGTAAATCATCTGGCGAAAACACCATCCGCTTCGTTTCTCAAATTTCCAATAACCGCGTGTATGTACATATATCTGACTCAGCGATTTTCAACCTTTTTATCTCATCGTGCACACGAATTAACCACTAAAATTCTGCGGCGCATCAGGAAATATATTATATTTGCTTCAAGACGTTTCATTCGCATCGGACGGCTATTGTTGTTGTCATTGTTACGATCTAAGGGAAAAGAGATCGGTTCACCGACTAAATAGTCGAGTAATGCACGATTTAACCCCTTCCCGTACTTTAGCGAGTCAGACTCGTGATGAAGATTTTGGCCCAAACATGAATATCACGAGTCTGACTCGTGACCAGATACTTGGCCCAAACATGAATATCACGAATCTGACTCGTGACTAGATACTTGGCCCAAACCTGAATATCACGAGTCTGACTCGTGACCAGATAAGTGGCCCAAACCTGAATATCACGAGTCTGACTCGCGACTAGATACTTGGCCCAAACATGAATATCACGAGTCTGACTCGCGACCAGATACTTGGGCCAAACGTAAACATCACGAGTCTGAGTCGCGACTAGATACTTGGCCCAAACATGAATATCACGAGTCTGAGTCGCGACCAGATACTTGGGCCAAACGTAAACATCACGAGTCTGAGTCGCGACCAGATACTTGGCCCAAACATGAATATCACGAGTCTGAGTCGCGACCAGATACTTGGGCCAAACGTAAACATCACGAGTCTGAGTCGTGACCAGATACTTGGGCCAAACGTAAACATCACGAGTCTGACTCGCGACCAGATACTTTTCTTTTACATATCAGATATGGCTCTGTTCAGTACGTATATTATGCAAAAAAGAATTTACAGTAGAAAACGGGAGACTTGTGTTGATTACCGTGTAAATATGGCGGAGGCAATTTTACAAATTGTTAAATTACCGGACTACAAAATGCGTGGGAAATGATCAGTTGAAAGACCTCTTTGACTCCAAGCTCGATATTGGGGCTCATTTCCCCCAAAATATAGATCCGACACCTCGGAATAAGCATCCAACAAGGACGTGCAAAGTCTGTTATAAACATAAAATTCGAAGGGATACAAAGTGGGAATGCGCGAAATGTAAAGTGGCTTTACATCTGCCAGAATGTTTTAAGAGGTATCATACCATGGAGGATTTGTAGAGTTTTACGTATTTCCTTTTTAGATATTCATTCAGTTTTACGATTAAATTTTATATAATTATATAATTTTATGACAAAATATAATAAATTTATACATCTACGTGGCAGGGCTGAAAGAAGAGCTAAGAAAAGGACAAGCTGGGGGCATAGCGATAGGAGGAAAAAAGGTTTGGTCACTGATGTGCGCAGACAATATCGCGTTGATGGCGGATAGAGAAGAGGAGCTAAAGGAGATGTTAGGGAGATTTAAGAAATTTTTAAAAGAAGCCGAATTGGAACTGAGCACCGAAAAGACAAAAATCGTAGTATTCGAAAAAAGAAGGAATAAAAGGAGGCAAAGAAGATGGAAATGGGGAGAGCAAGAATTAGAAGAAGTAGACGAGATAAGATATCTAGGGTACATATTACAGAAAAACGGCAGTGATGAGAAGCACATACAAGACAGGAAAAAGAGAGCAACAATAGCAATGAAGAAAACATGGAGCGTGGGAGAAAGAATATTCAAACAGGACTACAAGAGGAGAATGAAGATGTTTGGAGCATTGGTTGAGAGCGTGGCGCTGTTTGGAACAAAGGTGTGGAGCTGGAACATGGAAGAAAGACTAGACAGGATAAAAAGAAGATACGTGAAATGGATCTTAGGTCTAGATAGGACAACACCAAACTACATACTGATTGAAGAGTGCAAGATAGAAGAAACCAAAGAAAAAGCATTAGAAAGAGCAGCAAGGTACGAGGAGAAAACCCGAGAATCGAAAAAGGAGCTGGTAAAAGAGTGCATAAAGGAAAGAGAGAGGAATTGGGGAAATGGACAGGAAGGGAAAAGAGCAAGAAAGAGAAAGAAGGAACTAGAAGAGGCGAAAAATGGAGGGGCACAGAGGGAAGCAAGAGAAGAGCAAGAAAGGTTGACAGTAGACCAAATTCTAGAAGAAAGAAGGAAGAGAGAAACAGAAGAGAGGAGGAAAAGGATAAGGGAATCCAGATATAACAGCTACTACAGAAATATGACCAAAGATGAGATACCAAAATAGTGGAAGGACAGGAAAATAGTAGCCAGATTCAGGTGTGGAAACGAGACAAAGGCGAGGGAATACTGGAAAGAGGAGGGAGAAAAAAGGTGTAGACTATGTGAAAGGGAGGAAGAGGATCTGAGACATGTAATAGAAGAATGCGAGATAACGGGTGGTCCAAAAGACATGGAAGAAACACTGAATGAGGCAATTAAAAGCAATAATAGAGAAGAGAAGGGCAAGGGCAATGACAAGAAGGTAGCACAGCAAGGAGGCAAAAGACCAAAGTTGCAATAGTTTGTAGACATTAGCTTTAGCTGATAGAGATAAGAATAGGCTAAGGATACAATAAATGTAAGAAATGTAAACCGAAAGTTTGTCGAAAGCCGAAAGGCACGGACTAAATAAAATAAATAATAATAAATAATAAATTTATAATACCTATAAAAGTAAAAGTATAAGAGTCTACTTGCTCAACAGCATTATCGCGTAAAATTGACTATAGCACAGGTATCGCGGGCATCTACATTTCGGTTCGTATTGCGACTGTTTACGAACATCAGTGTGGTGTGTTTAGCGCGCGTCGATGTCTACCGCTTGGGCCCGAGTTTCGTCGAACTAAATGGCACGGCAAGGGGTTAACAATTCTTACGGAACACCAATATGAAAGAAAATCGCGGATCTGGACGGTAAACAGATATCTCGCCAATTTCTCTCTAAATAGTCGTCAATTTTGTCAAGAATACCACCAATGCCGTGATAAAACCTTTAATCTCGTCTTAAGATTTACAAGATAATTATATGTAAATTCGAAAGAAGTATTGAATATCGCAGAGTTATTTTCAATTAACCACGATAATACGCAAAAGCGCATATTTATATCTACAGAGACAGTTGGTGGTCTTGTTTGAAAAAAAAGAATGCCACGTAATAAAGAATCTCAAGATGCGAAAAAAATAAAAAAACAACCATAACAGCGGTAATGATATTACGTATAAAAAAGCAATCTATCTATTTTTATGTCGAAGATACTAGTCTAGTCTAGTAGTTTAGTCATTACTTCATTTTCGCACCGTGTGCAGCATATCGATCTTTCAAGACTGTTACATCTGTTATAGCAGACGAACAGCGTTTTACGATAAATATTTTGCCGTTAGTCAGACTTGCAAATTGAACTGTATGTATTTACAACTACAAAAACTGCGAGAAAATCCGGTCACGATTGCTTTTGTCCCTATTCGAAACAAACATCGACCTATGAGCGTTGATGGGCTATAATTCGTGGCACAAAACGTTTAAGCACTTTTCACGTCGAATCCAGGAATGTGAAACAACGCGACTCTAAATTAGAAAAAAGAAAGGAACTGAATGTTGGTATCGATTCAGACATTATTTTTAATATTTGCAAGTTTCCTCTCACTTGATTCGTTATTTATTGATATTAACGTTTATGGCAGGAAACAGAATAAGAAATAGTTAGAAAGAGTGGAGATAAGATAAAAGATAGCTTATGAAAAGAAGTAATATAAAAATTACGCAATCTCTTGTTTTTTGATAGATTCAATAGAGGTTTCCTACTTTTTATTTCCATAAACATTCGTTTCATCTTTGTAACTTGTTATGCTACTTTTTTGTTTAGTTCCGACCATGTCACGATATTGCATCTTTAGTGGCAACTTGTTATTTCTGTTGATAATCAAATACACGGTAATCTTTATACTGCTCTTTTATGTACTAATCTACGATATATAAACGCTTGAACAGACACGCTTTTTCTGTTTAAAAAATCCAAGTTATCTCTTCGTTAAATATGTGATGATAAAGTTTTGGTACTGTTGCTACTGGTCTAACAAGATCAAGAGTTATATTATCGATACTCTTTGTTACGTAATGAAGAGAAAGTAAAAGTTTATGAAAGCTCGAACACATTATACGTTGCTTGAGAGATGATTCATTTAGAAATACTGAAATTATAATTGACGAAGCAACGAAAGTATGTTATCTTAATGTATCAAAATTTGAAGAAAAGAGTTTGTAAATTAGATATTTAACAACTCCTTGTTGGTATAAAAACGAAACGTCTGACAAATGTACTTACTTGTCGATGCATCCCAGCAACAAAGAAACTATAGCAACGTGACACGATCAATGTCTTGTCTAGTTTTCCTTAAATTTGTATAACAGCAAGTAAGAAACATTATACCTGCCAATTGTGAGTATCGGTTTCCTTCCCGCTCGATACTTTATTCTTCAGAAATAATCAGACCCGCTACTATTCCTCTATATTTGAATCATACTTTTATAACTTATTTTAGTTTTATTAGAAAATCTAAGTAAATGTTTGCTATTCTTAGGATACACAGTTATTCGAACAATTATTATTCGCACGTATTTGTTTGCATCTCCTGATCTAGGACACTAATCTAGAATTTCTCATTTCTACGACTGACCAAGTTTTCACTTTTCGGGTGTGACAGATTTCACTATTAATCACTATCGTATAACGGCCATCGACTGTTAATCAGCTGACGTGTTAAACCATTATATGCCTAGATACACTTATGAGTGGTAGTGTAGATATCTATCGTGTATAACGATATTCATTGCATACGCTATTTCGCTTATATTCATTAAGAGCTAATGATATGGACGCAGTGCGATGCCATCAGGCGGAGCATGTGCGCTCGCCGATGCCGCGAGCTCAGCCAAAACGTCACAGAGACATTAAAACGGAGTGGGGAAAAGACGCTTACGGCAGGGCTACAGGCTCGTAAGTCGTAGAACCATACGTGCTATTTGGTGTTTATTGTCAATTGTTCGGTTTCAAAACATAATTGCCTTTCTTTAGACGGGCGATTGTTACTTTGTCATACATACATACACGCTGTCGTACACTGTTTTCTTTACACAGAGACATGGAGAAATCGTATTGAAACGGTAGACGCATTACCGCTCAAGTATTTACGCATTTCTTCATTTTTAATAGAATGTAATTTGGTGAGAAAAGAATTAATGAGAGGATCAACCACTGTTCTCTACTCTACTCTTACACGATCAAATTGATCTTTAACACGTTGACTGCCACGACACCCGTATTCGGGTGTCGCTTATTTCACTACTTGCAAAGGATCGTCGTAGGTATTTGAAAAGATATTCCATAATAATAAAACTGTTGAATTCTTATAAAAGTAATACGAAAATGGTTTATTAAAAAAATTATTTAGCACGTAAAACTTTAAAGCATTCTATGCATAGCTGAGATTGGTCGGGACAATTTGGTCAATAAGTTGTTGTTTTCTTCAAATTCTTTTGTGCCTTTGTTCGGTCCATTCGACGTCTTTTATTTGCATAACATAGTTTGAAACTATAACTGCATAACATACTAAGAAATAAGTTTTCAATTTTTCTTTTCGACATTCTAACGAATTAGGGCAGAGATTTTAAGTTATACCGTTCGTTGCTCGGCCAAGATTCAAACTGATTTTGTAGCAAGTGGAGAAACGAGAAAGAAATGCGAAGGAATGGAAAGAAAAGAAACGAGATGTAAGACCATCAGATGAGCGACTCGCATTATGAAAATATCGATGGGAGCACCGAGCAGAGAACTGCTACACGCGTGGCCTGACGGAGATTTTTTTGAAAACAGGCGTGGCAGTCAACGTGTTAAAAGTTAATGTGTGATAATGCGTCAACTCAAAACATTGTCGAGTAATATTACTTAAAAAAACTTTTTAATATTGGCTTTTCTAGTTTTCAAGCTATATATCAGACAGGCAGAATTCCTTCAAACTGATAGAAAGATTATCGTGAAATAGAAATAGTAAACAAATTCTGAAGATCTTCTTGCAATATTCTAATGTCAAAGAACAAAATCCAATGATCTAAATTGCTTGAAAAAGGTTGCAAATGACAGGTTACGTTGAATCTCAATGCGTTAATGTTAATGCAAGCTCGTACACTCGTAGCACAAGAAAGAATTTTACGAATATATTATGCGTGTTATTTAAAACATCCTGAAATTTCATTGGCACTGTTACGAGGTCCGATATCCGCGCTCATAGCCGCTGAAGTTTTAAACAAACCTGAAAATACAGTATATAGAAGTTGCAAAATATTTAGTACAAGTATATATGTAAAACTCCCTAGGAGTTCAAACACGGACAGCATGACTTTCTTTTGTTTCGGACGGACAGAGAGCAACATCAGAGACAGACAAGACCATAGAAGAAAGAGTAATTATTTAAAACATTGAAAATTGACGGAGAAAGATCGGTAGCTGAGGATCGATTCTCGATTTTCAGGTAGATACTACACACAACTTGTTAGTTATTGTTTACTGTTATTAATTGGTTGTTGTTTATTTAATTATTACTCTTATTAACTGTTATTTACTCCTGTATTTCATTCAAGTATTGTCACAATAAACTCGATTTTCAGACTGCAGAATCGATCCCTGAATAATCGAAATTTGAATTTGTTAAGTTGGTTAAGATCGCTAGTTACTACAAGCTAAGTTGGTACGACTTTTAGCGACGCTCCTTTGTCTTAGAAGTCGTCCACTGTGTGGTAAGACGTGTTGTACGAGGTGGAGAAATATATTAAGATTAAATCGAATCTGTGTGAATCGATTAATTATCAACCCCAAACCTACATTAATTAACACAATATTCATAGGAACCATCTGTAAAATACCTCTGTTAAAAGTATACGTACATGCACATTTCATTTCAAAATGTACATTTTCAGATTTTTGTTAAATATCAATATATGTACGACATAATCACTGAAATGAAATAGAATTTCAAAATGATTTATATAGAGTTGACCCTCTGAACGACGCGCATTTTAGGAGTTTCCGTCCAAGAGATCTTATGTGGTTCGTGTGTTAAACCATGATTTTGCAACAAACTAGACGACTAACGAAGAGCGCTTAAAAAAATATCGCTGGTGCGAAGCCACAATCGGGCAAACAATGTCCATCTTACTACCTTTGTTGTTTATCGGTCAT
This sequence comes from Bombus sibiricus, assembly GCA_014737505.1. Lineage (NCBI taxonomy): Eukaryota > Metazoa > Arthropoda > Insecta > Hymenoptera > Apidae > Bombus > Bombus sibiricus. Next base: position 202,836 of record JACXIM010000131.1, on the reverse strand, counting down.
CGCATCATCACGGTATGAATATATCATCTCATACTCATTGAGACTCGTTGAAAAAACAAGGTCGAAGAATCCCGAACAGCGCTTGTCTTAATCGATTGCGAAGAGAAACAAACGGCACAATATTTTCGGCTCATCATATTTGTTTACTTTATGAAATACATCTATGTGGCGGCACTTTCCGTCGGCTTCGCGACATAAAGCGTTAGGCCGCCAAAGCTCAACATCGACGTGCCCAATGTACCATCGATATATCCCTATGGCTCTTTCCCGCCGAATCCTCGGAAGAACACATATGCGGCAACCGCCGCGGCGCATCTAATAAACGCGTGCTAGTGGGGATGTCGATGGGCATCTAATGGAAGAATCCGTTTGTTCTCTCGAAAAAGAGGCATTTCGGTTGAGGGCTGCGAAGGACGTAACACCATCTCGCGTGTCTGTACGAAACAAGCCATCAACTAGTATTTTGTTATTGTTATTTTGTTTATCGTTTTTTGTTAAACGTTAATAAAGATGAGTGTTATTGTTGAACCTATCGTTCGGATCCTGCAGTATCAATCACCACACGCTATATTATTATATATGAGTACTATTAGTTTATAAATATTTCAAGTTATGTCTGAGGTGGACATGTCGGCCGTGATGATAGTTAGAGCTGTTGGCTGTAGATGTCACTTGCCGGGGGTACTGCTGTATTTTCTCCTATTTAGAATCGTGGAAGAAAAATCGGACTTTGGTCGCCGGGATTCGATCCTGCGTTCCAAACGTTTGTAACCTCGTGCGCTAACCACTGCGCTACCGTCGTCCGTTAGATGTTTAGTGTCGATTGGCGGTATTTGTGCCGTCGAGTGCCGCCACATGTCCAATAAAAATTAACAATGAAATACAAAATACCGCCAGTCGCCCGTAGCGTTCAAATGTACTGGGACTTTTCCACACAAAATCTAAGCAACACGATCGTGCTGCTTGGGACTCAAACGGTTAATAAGATTTTCCTTTCTCTAACTTATTTTATTATAAGAATACGGTAATAACACGTGTATATACATTATATAGCATGCAAAATGAAGCTTCTGGTCAACAGCAAGTTATTACATACATACAAGTATATACGTGCTATTGCATACACAGTTAAGTTTTTGGAGAGTTAAAAATTATACGCAGGCCTTCTACTTCGCATTGTGTCTGCGTTCTTAAATCTCTTCGCTGTTCGAGGACCGTATGACACGTACGATGTGGACGTAACAGTTTTCTGTGGCAAATGCTCAAATATTTTCGCGAATCGGCGCATGTAACCCTGTTATAACACTGTTCATCGTATAATTTCATGTAATTTCATTACTCAACTACATTATCGGAACAATGCCTATTGATTTTTGAAGTCGTTGAAATAATTAATAAGCCGTGGCACTAAAAGTAATTCGATTTAAACTTCCAAAGTATAGTTCCAGGCCTTCCAATTTCCCGATCAAATAAATACCTTCGCCGCCGAAGAGAAATAGTAGAAGCACGTGTGACTATCGATTTACGGAAGAATTAATGCTGTTTAGCCACGGCTAGGGATGAAACACGTGCCGTTTTACGACTACACTCAATTGGTCAGTGAACCGAATAAAGTCCTGATGCGGCGTTTGTCGATGCTGCACGAGTCATAGCAGCGTTTTCTTCTCGTATTGCTGTTATTATTGTTTGCTCTCTATCTCGATAGCTCGCTGCGTGACCCCGTGCCCCCCGTTTCCACTCGTCAGACTTTCAAGCGCAGCGTTTCTTACTTCCGCTTCTGCTTTTTTATCTTCCTCCAATACGAAGGAACAAAGAACAAAACCGAGGAAGGAGAAACAGATAGAAAAAGAACGTTCCAAAAATGTTTTCTTCTTATTTATGTAAGAAGAAAAGTAAATAAATGCTACGTAATTGGCGGTGAATGAGCAACATGTTTAAAACACTGCGCTTAAAGATGGTGTAAAACCTGAAGAAATTAGTCAATTCGCAGAAATTATCAGTAATAATATGTAGATTGCAGATATTTATATATTTGTGGAAAATTTAAAGATTTATATACAAACGTGTATACAATATCCAAAATACAGTACTCGTTATAATATTTAGTAGAAGAAATATATCTGTGTCTAGGTATCACTCGTTTAGATGTGTTCATAAAACCATAATTTCATACACCCTAGTTGCAACTAGATTGTATCGCGTATGCTTACTATTTTATCGGATAGGCATACACCAGACGTTCCAATAATCATCGGCAAAAAAAGCGATTCTATGTAGAAAAAAAAAAACAAGTCGAAAATATACACTAGAATTTGTTGACATAATGTTCAGTTTTCATATTTGTCAAGTGTACTTAAATTTAGCTAATTCCGGACTGGACAGAGGCAAATTAATCGACGCTATTCTACGTGTGAAAATAAGTCGAAAATGTGAAAAAAATAATTATTTAGAAATCTGCCGCCATCTTGGATTTCTTGGATTTCTTGGATTTCTTGAATTTCTTAATATTTCGTAGAAATTTTAAACAACCTTTTCCTCCGCATGTTATCACAGAACTATTCTAGTTTTCGAAACTTCTCGTGCGTTAGTATTGGTTGTCGATCGCCTCGATACCCGATTGATACTCGATTGATACTCGAAATTAAGACCGAGCGGGTTACAGAGAACATGTTAAAAAATCATCGAATCAGAAAAAGTTTTCCAAATAATTATAGGGCGCTTTGTTTCCGAAGAAATGAAATTTCAAAATTTATCATATAAATACGTGTGTGTCAAGCCAATTGGTAACCTCTTGGTTTTGCACGCAGAATAATCTCCTTCTGATCGTTTGATCAAACCTAGTCCGTAATTAATCAAGTTTCAAGCATATTTTAAAGAAATTCTCAAATTCGATTTTCACGAAAGCAAAGTGCCGCGTGAAAAAATCGTATTCTAAATATTCCATTTATTTTTACACGTAGAATCACTCTTTTGTTGATTGTATTTAATGGCATGTCCTGCACCCCATTTTTCAAATCCCGTTTCTTTCTCGTTGTTGTTGTTCCAAGTTGTTCTGCGTTTGTTCTACATTGTTACAAAGAAATGCTCATGTATCTCGAAAGGTTTTACACAATTTTTAGTAGGTCAACAGCCCTCCAAGAAAATAATTTTTATGCAATTCGCCACTTCTTCAAGATGTTCTTCTCGAACATGTAAAAGTCGTTGCGGATTGTTGCAAACGTTATTCCAAAGTAGTATTTCGATATCGTATTTAGTTTGGGAAAGAATTGGAAAGAATTGTACCTGTAAGACGGACACTTTTTCATTTTTACAGCAACGATATACAGTAAAGGGTTGTTTTCTCTTAGAACGCGTACTTACACCCCTAGAACAAAGCAGAACAAAAATTTCAAGAGCCAAACACAAATACAAGGGTAACTTCATTCCAGCATCGACGCTTAGGCTTGGCTGCTTGGAAGAATTACCTACAGCTCTAGGACAATGCAGAAGAAAAATTTCATGTTCGGAACATGGAACAACGCTTTACTCCTGTGTCGACACTGCCTTTCGGCATTGCCTCGTGGGCACAGTTCTTTCAAATTGTTTCCTAAACTAAACATGATGTTGAAATAATACTTTAGAAGAATGTTCAAATCAATTAGAACAATGCAGAACAATTCTTACATATCCGAGTTTTGGAAAATGACAGCTGATGAAAAATTCACTTTTTGAAGGTTGTTCCTGCAACCTTTCGAGATAATTGATTATTAGTTTGAAGCAACGTAGATCAAGAACAAAATATTCAGGATTTAATATACCTTGTGTAGACGATTATCGTTAAACCGATAAAAATAATGCCGTTTAAATCGACCGCTGAAACCGGTGGTCTAGTACTCGTAGTGCCTAGCCGGACGCGAAACGAAGCTTCCATTTCTATTACACCGAATGTTGTTGCGCGTTTTTTTCCGCTCACTACAAATCGATATTTTCCAACGAATCACGAATCCAAATAACCGACTTTTCCGCGCTTATTTTACAAATATATTTGTTGATACCGTCGAGACTGGAGCTTAGGGGGAATAAAGGAATATCAAAGAAAAAAAAAAGAGAAATGATAATGTTTCGATAGGTATTAGGTATACTTCAATGTAGATAAGCAACAGCCATTGATAAAACTTTGTAATACCAACGATAACTGTTATTGACTTAGGCACTTGAGCTTCAAACTATGCAAACCTCTAATACCCGGATTCCTGCTCGTGATTCGCTTTAAGCGAACTCTACTCCGTCATAATCACCGTGATTAGCTTTAATTGAACGTTTTTAGCATTTATTTATTTTAATACAGCTGCATTGCCATATTCTATCAATTAATGTAAACCTATCGTACGTCTGATCCTTGAGTCTGATGAAAGGAAGAAGATGTAACGATGCTGTAATATTTTTCTTAAATTTCCATCACAACCGACCTGATTCACTTGCTAAAACTAAAATAAATTTATACATATTCCAAGCAAAATTTTCAAACTCGTTATCTACGTACAAGTACAGCCATCGCATTAAATTTTAAATAATGAAGGGGGTGTAGGCTACTGGGATATTATAAAGGAAACGGACATCGGGAACTCTGTTCTGATATAATAATACGTACTCATTGCCAGAATGGTTACGTTCGAATTCGATATTTTTATAACGTCATGCGACTGCAAACTTATTTACGTACCCACCTTTCTACGTGTCTTAAGCGTTAATCCTTACTCCGTGAACGTTTTTACGATTATCGCAAACTGGAAACGGTCATCTGTGTCCTACATGTTTTTCACCGAGTAAAAGTGTTTGTAAAAATTTGTAAAAATTCGTATAGCATCGCCGAAACTTCTAAATTGACACGCTTAACACGTTCGTCGCCACGTCGCACATATCCATGGGACGGGTATACTTCCGTGGGGGCCCCCTCACCAAAGTACGGCGACGCTCTTCTTCTTCCAGTTAATTAAATATACGATATTAAAAACATTGAAAACACATTTTTATTAATTTATATTCTAGATAATATATTACATTATTCTATATCGCACGGTATTTGTTAAAACATTCCAAACACACTTGGGGTGCTTTTGGGCACTTTGAACAATCACTACTCTCCTCGCTTTCAAATATATTTTCACGCTGTTTACTGAACATTTTGAGGATGAAAAAATCACCGATGTACGTCTCGCGAGTATGCTTCTCGACTAAATGAAAGATCTGCTATAAGATCCTTCGGAATACTCTATCTGGAAAGCTTGTCGCTTTCTTCATTTCAGAAATAAATAATCTTTTCCGTACAATGAATCGAAGGCGATAAACAATGACTTGCAGCTTGTCGCCCTATTTACGTTCTGCGTACCGGCGATCGGATTTCGGCCCCGCGGGAAACTTGGGAACCACGCTGGGCGACCAACGTGTTAAAGTTGTCTCTCCTTCGACTCTTTTTAAGGGGGGTACCTGCTCGTTTGCGAGAAACCGATAAAATTGTCAAACTCAATTGGACACGAAAGAACCCGGTGTACAAAGTAAAGGTAAGTATTACGTTGTTGTCCTTTGTTATCTAGCTCAATGCTTTGTCATTAAGCGATTTAATTGTAGTTTTTTAGATTTTAGGCTCTCTATAAATCAACATACATAGATATATATCAAAGTTAGTTCCACCCATTGTATGTTATACATACATTTCTCATTCGTTGTTATAGTTTAACTACATTATTTATTATACACGAATAAGTGTCATTTCGTAAGTTCTCGTTACACAGATTCGTAGATTCTGTATATAGCATAATGTGCTAGTACACAGTTCATTCACGGATAACAAGGTCAACGTTGGCTAGATGATCGAACAGAAGTAAAGTGGAAACAAGTTGCAAAAGCAAAAGTACACTATGATTAAAGTATTGGCACCAACTAACTTTCCTTGTAAAATTCTGTAAAAAGTATGATGCTCTATTTCATTTGTTGCTAAAATTGAATGAAAAATTTATGGAATTTAAGCGTTGAAGATAAACTTGCGAAAAATTTGTATTTTTGACAATTAATTGTTACAAGTAATGGATATTCCTGTTTCATTTACAATTCCTCGCTACTTACATCGTTCCTAGCCCATTTTTCAGTTTCCTTATCTTTGGTTTCATATTGGTCTCGAGATGATTCTATATTTAATTCACACATACACGCAAATATTGGTTTTACAATACTTGAAATCTTATGTTTCCCTACAAGCAGTTCATTATGTATTCTTTACTATTTACTTTTATCGTAGTTAGCTAGCCCGTTCAACGCATAAATTGCAATATGCTGAAACTTTAGACACGAAAGTTAAATGGAAACTGTCGCTGTATATGGAAATGGTCGCTGCATAAAGCTACGTATCACAACATAATGCCTCGGAAGCAGAAATCGAATGAAACTGTTCAGATTTCCAATTAATTATGAGATAACAATAATTTTGTGACTAGTTAGAAAACTAACTATAGGAAACAGTTATAAAATGAAGGGTATCCATTGAGATTTTTACTCCATGCATTTTTGCCTATAAAGGAAGCTTTTATTTTCGTAAAATCAAAGTTTGGGCGGACATTGGCAAAGAATTTGTAAAATATACTACTCGTAAAACTAAATTCTGAACTCTTAGCATACATGTACTTAATCGCTTCTTCTCTTCTTCAATCTTTCTTTTATCGCCAGTGACACAAATATATAAATTAAAAAGTAGAGAAGAATGATTTTTACTTAAAAATGTATTAAAAAGAAGGAAATAATTTTCCTAATCAGGTACCATTAAGCAATTGAATGTAATAATAATATACAGGGAAATCTGTATATGTTGAGTACGCACGGTAATCATATGATAGGACATCGCTCAATTGTTTAACTCGTATTACCGAAACTAAGAACCTGGCAAACTCATTGCAGTAATTCGACCAACACCTTTTCCGTTCTCTCGCATGAATTTTTGCATGAAGAAATATCTAACGAAGACAATTCCCTAATGATCGCAAGCTTAGAATGGACGAATATTTGCCTCGAGTCGTGAATTCCAGATTTAAAGTGTTAAATTCCAGAAAGTGTTAAAATTCTGAAAACTTTGAAACTAAACTAATGCGAGCTCGCCAGCTTCTTATTTTCAATAATACGAGTTTAACAATCGAATGATACCCTATTAGACGATTACCGCGTATGCTCAATATATACAGGTTTCTCTGTGTATTATTATTACGTTCAATTACTTAATGTGTCACGTCCCGCACCCATTGGTAAAATTGGTAATTTCTTTGAAATCAAGGTAACTTAACACGTTGACTGCCACGACACCCGTATTCGGGTGTCAGCAAAGTTTCTAGTCAGGCCACGAAACCCATATTCGGATGTCGCTTATTTCACTACTTGCAAAGGATCGTCGTAGGTGTTACGTCGCGTGAAATGGTCCGCGCGACGTCTCTAGCTACCTGGCCGCCAAGGATCTGCACCGCTATTCAGGCCCCCAATAAACCTAAGGATTCATCATAAACTTAGACTTTTAGTTTACCGTTGTCTCGGCATTTATAATTATATTCTATCAATCTTGAAGGAATCGTTGTTCCTGCAAGTATTGTCCGTTNTATGGATGGTCCCTGAAATAGTCCTTAGGTTTATTATGCGTTCGTATTAACTGCGGAGAAAGCGAATATTTCCCTAACGGGAAAGCTGGTTTTTCCCATGAACAAAGGTCACCCACGAGCCACGTTGGTCGGAGGCCTCTTCCTCCTATCTTCAGTTATTAACTTTGGCTATAACCAATGGGCATTGCGGATCGTTACCCTCACCTTCCTAACGAAGAGTGTCAACAACGAATCCGCGTCCTGAGTTCAAAAGGAACACCCTTACCGAGCTTCCTCCCGCAACGCGACGCACAGCACTGTTTCTACGATTCTCGTACAGTCAACACCTGACTTGGTCTCAACACGAGCGAGTTAGTTAGTCGTTTCACTTCGTTGCTTCTGTTTCTTCACAAAGTCCTCGCTCTTACGGAATATCATATCTCCGAATATCGTCTCTGTCTTGTACAACATATCTATCGGTGTAACTCGTCTGTGTAATAATTGTCGAAGAATATAAATTTTATAGCTCTGTGACTCACAGTGTTATACCACATTAATTACCCCTATTATCCTAATCGAAATATGGGGATCGATCTAATCGTGGTGTCGATTCTTGCAATCGTAACGGGAATTTACGACTCCCGTTGACGCGTTTTCTCGCGACCGCGTTTCCCCGCGATAGGTCGAAAATACAGTAGGTATTTGAAAAGATATTCCATAATAATAAAACTGTTGAATTCTTATAAAAGTAATACGAAAATGGTTTATTAAAAAAATTATTTAGCACGTAAAACTTTAAAGCATTCTATACAGAGCTGAGGTTGGTCGGGACAATTTGGTCAATAAGTTGTTGTTTTCTTCAAATTCTTTTGTGCCTTTGTTCGGTCCATTCGACGTCTTTTATTTGCATAACATAGTTTGAAACTATAACTGCATAACATACTAAGAAATAAGTTTTCAATTTTTCTTTTCGACATTCTAACGAATTAGGGCAGAGATTTTAAGTTATACCGTTCGTTGCTCGGCCAAGATTCAAACTGATTTTGTATCAAGTGGAGAAATGAGAAAGAAATGCGAAGGAATGGAAAGAAAAGAAACGAGAGGTAAGACCACCAGATGAGCGACTCGCATTATTAAAATATCGATGGGAGCACGCTTGGTACTGCTGCACGCGTGACCTGACGTCGCATGGCAGTCAACGTGTTAAAACGTTTATTTGAAACCGTGTTTACAGTATTTGAAGTGGAAAGCAGTTAAAGTCGCTAAGAGCTATATCTTGCGAAAACTTATCTAACTAGGTTTTTATAACGATATTAAGACAGTTTAAATTGTAAGGAAAGTCGGCAGTTTTCAAAAGAAACACCCCGATGTTTTTTCATCTCCGACAGATATAAATAAATGTAGCGACTCAGAAAAGTCGGTGATGACATTTACCGTTCGTCAACCGAATAATTACCATTGTCTATCGAAGAGTTAGTTGTCATTTTGTCTTTTTTTTCTTTTTTCTTTTTAACGTGGAGGAAATCCGCACGGACGCCAGGCCGCTTCTAGGGAAAGCGGCGTGGTGGTGTCGGACTCCAACCGACTAAAACCTCCACGATGACCGTGTCCCTGATGCGATCGAGGGAGGCCCGGGAACCGCTACAAACGACACACCGAGCCCCCCTCGCGGCGCGGTGTGCGGCCATAGTTATCATTTTGTCAACCGAAGAATGGCAGTCTGGCAGTCAATTGTCAATATCGAAATCGGGTAAGATTTGAATAAATCATTACATACTGTTAATTTACTTTCGAACAACTTACTTGCCGCGCATAGCAAGTTATTGCCGGTTGCATTAAACGTCAGTTAACTAAATAGAACGTAACAAATGACACCTGATTAAGAAAATTATTTTCTCCTTTTTGGTAGATTTTTAAATAAAAACCATCTTTCCTCAATTTTTCCAATTTTATTTTCTACCTTTTAGTCGTGATCGGTGATGATTGTGATTCGTTGATGAAAAGGTTTTTTTAGATTTCTCCTTAGCTAATCAGATAATTACTTTCAACAAACAGATTGCCAATTTTTTGAAATTATATCTTATCGTTATGGGAAATGAGCGCGTATTCCAAATTTCATGAAATTTCTCTTCCAAAATTTCACACGGACAGACAGATAAACAGAAAAATAAGCTAAATAAAACCATTAATAAAACAATCGTATTTATAAATAGCACGATTTCTCTTCTATACTTGTTCTATACTTACAATTATTAAAGATAACTTTAGAATTGTTATTAATGCAATACAAAATAAAGTGAACTTAATGCGGAAAAAGTGAAGATCAGTGAATAACTTTTATCCATCCAAAAGTTAACAGTTCCGTCCGATCTCTGCTAAAACGCAAAGTTCTACCGTCGAGTATCGTCGTTGCACGTATTAATAGAAATATTTGGAATAAAAGAATTCTTAAACGTATTCTTTCATACGAACAGATCCGTTCCTGAAACTGAAAACCGCGATATGCAACGATTTTCGCATGTTGGAAACAGACAGCGCAGAGTGTAACCGTTTCTTAGTAATCGTAATCGTAACAATGAAAACATGATCAATTAGTATTGTTGCGTTAATAATAGAGCCGTTCATTGTCCGAGTCATTCAACTTGCAATTATTCCAGTCTAATAATTAGAACGGCGAGCGTGGAATCACTATGTCAGAATTAGCATGGGACTGATAAGGGAGAAAAGAACGTAATCGGCCAGTGAGTACCAGTGACACACGAAGGCTGCACTCCAGATAACGGTACAGTACAAGAAATGAAGCGTCAGTCGCACGACAAACAATCAATTACGGACCATGAATAGTCTGTTCAGGCTACTGTACATTGTCCAGCCAGCCAGTTAATTGTTTTATGCCGGACGTGTCAGTTATATTAAAGACTGCCATTACTCCTTTAATACCCCTGGCAATAAGTTTCCAAGCATACGCGATAGTACTAAGTTAACTGAAAATAGAAACATTTTCAACACGTATTATATTGGCTGGCTAAACTTCGAATGCAGAAATATGAATTTTTGCAGAAATCAAACAGCATCCCTTTGTTCACGCTTGTTCGACCAAAATTTTCGTTTGTCCATTCTCCAAAAAGGGTGAGCTTCAATTTTTCATTTTTAACAATTTTCATTTGATAATAACTTTTCTGTGAACGAAAATTCTGGCTGGACAAATCGTGGTTAAACATACCCCGCTTACAAATTAACGAAAAGGTCTCGGGGGCCGCTGACTACGGATTTTTTTTAATTTTTATTTGGTGACAACTTTTTTTTTTTTTTTTTTTTGAAAGGTGGGCAAATGAAAATTTTGGTTGGACACAAAATGTTGGTTTTCGTGAAAATTCGCATTTGGGAGTGCCAACTTCACCCAGCTTGTTATTTTTCCAACTGAGATTTCCTTTGTCAGCTATACTGATTTCGTTAATAGCCAAAACTTTAATTATTTTTATATTTACTACATATCACGTCGATTTAACCTTCTTATGTATTTTTACCCACATCATAGCATTATTATTTATTTTGTACATCTCAGAAACTTTAGTATTTTTAATTAACTCGCGAAATCTTATTGCCAGAGATAGTATAACGGCTGTCGAACATTGCTTGAATTTGTCATATAATTGCACCTTCACCCACAATCGGTTTCGCTTTGTTCTTCTTGGGAAAATTCAAGGAACTCCATTACAGATTCGAAAACAGTTTTTAACACGTTCGTCGCCACGTCGCACATATCCATGCGATGGGTATACTTCCTCTTCGAGTTAATTAAATATACGATATTAAAAATATTGAAAACACATTTTTATTAATTTATATTCTAGATAATATATTACATTATTCTATATCATATATAACCGATATATAACCGCTCATATATAACCGACGTCAATCTTCGAAACGTGTTATTTAAATTTTCATTACAGACCAAGATACAAAGGTTGTAAAAAGCGATCTTTTTGCAATTTTTTCAACACTTTTGTACGCGTCATCCGGTAAACAAATAATACTTTTAACTTCCAGGTTTAAAAAAAATAGGGTGTCCGAATATTATTAAGGAGAATTATTGAAATTGATTTATTTTACATATTAGTTTCATATTTACTTGGTAAATCCTTGTTCGATTTTATGGTGTATTGTATGGCGATTTTATGGAGTATACGGACACTGTGTCGAGTATACAATGGATTTCTGGCATCTTCGCAATTAACACGTTCGTCGCCACGTCGCACATATCCATGCGACGGGTATACTTCCGTGGGGCCCCCCTCACCAAAGTACGGTGACGTTCTTCTTCTTCCAGTTAATTAAATATACGATATTAAAAATATTAAAAACACATTTTTATTAATTTATATTCTAAGTAATATATTACATTATTCTATATCGCACGGTATTTGTTAAAACATTCCAAACACATTTGGGGTGCTTTTGGGCACTTTAAACAATAGTTGTAGACTCCGTCATCACTACTCTTCCTCGCTTTCAAATATATTTTCACGCAGTTTACTGAACATTTTGAGGATGAAAAAATCACCGATGTACGTCTCGCGAGTATGCTTCTCGACTAAATGAAGGATCTGCCATAAGATCCTTCGGAATACTCTAGCTGGAAAGCTTGTCGCTTTCTCCATTTCAGATATAAATAATCTTTTCCGTACAATGAATCAAAGGCGATAAACAATGACTTCCAGCTTGTCGCCCTATTTACGTTCTGCGTACCGATTTGGGCCCCGCAGGAAACTTAGGAACCACGTTGGGCGACCAACGTGTTAAAAAGGTCCGAGATATTGGCAAAGGTGAAAAGGAAATAAAAATAAGTTAATGTTCAGAAATTAAATAACGAGCTTTTCTCCTTCGGTTCAGTCTTATTGCCACCTATGCTAATGAAATCAGTTCAAACGATTGATTTTCGTATCAAGGAATCTGCAAGATACGTAGATGTACGTTTAAGAAATATAATTTATGCTATTGTAAATTCGCCTCATTTCACTCAATGATTGCCTCCAACATTAAATATGTGCAAAATTTTATAAAATCCTTCTGCAATTTATAACAACGATACGATACTAACTTTATATATTGCACATTATATTCCAATTTGTGCATGTGTGTGCGCGCGCGCGCGCGCGATCAATCTTAATATCTTCGTAAAGGAAAAAAGAAGAAAATGGGAAGATAGCAGAAAGAATTGTTACATACATTTTACATTGATATAATAGTTGCTAGAAATAGGTAGGTAAAACTAGAATTTCAATTTCATTCATGAAAGCAAAAGACAGTTTCTGGGAAATGGGATAATCTTGAGATTCTGATATTTTGACACGCAAGATGTATGTAACATGCTTAATATCTTTCACTGACTTGTCATAATATTAGAATTAAACACATCGACTAAAGCCTTGACCCTTTTATACAAAAATAACATTTACTCATAAGCGTTATATATGCATTATATTAAGCACACATGTGAATACAATCGAAACTATAATTTATATAATACAATAGAAAATGCAGTACCTAGTTTTTCTTCTTCCTTTCGTTATATTTTATACAATAACAACAAATTTTTTACTTTTTGTAAAAACGAAAACATAAACGACTTCTTTTTAGCGAAAGAAAAACTAAAGGGGTTACGTAATTAATTTATTAATATAATAAAATAAAACCTTCTAGACTAATGCGAAAAAATTTCTTTTAACTTTATTTATCACATACCGTAACATAAGCGTAACATAAGCGTTCAAAGTATACTAAAAAGTATACGCACTCGCAAATCTATTTTTAGCGAAACTGATTAATTCGAGATATCGTGTTAACGTCACGTTTTGTTCTTTTGGCAGAGCGTATGAATCATGTCTTAATCCACTTTCTTATTTTGTGTATAATATATTCCATTCGTATTTCAGACATTACTACGCGGATGGATGCTTTTAATATGAAATATTATTGTACGAAACTGAAAAACTATTTACAAGAAAAGCAAAAACTGCATCGTACTGGTATGACATTTTTATATTACGGAGAGGGGAGATTTATCTTGTATCCTTGAAGATTATAGTTGTTGCAAAATTTTCGCTTGCAATCAATAATCTGGAAAGCTAGTGACGAATAACATAAAAGAATGTGCTATTCTAACAATTTTGCCTTAAAATACTGATAGGCCCATTGTGTTTATCTGTAGCTCGGGATCATGCATCAGATATATGATAAAATTTATGCACACGTTTTATCAATAGTGTATATCGCATATCGCGTATTACAGACATATCCATACTAATGAAGAAACTAATTTAGACATAGAATATTAAACTCTGCGATAGATTATCTTCGAGCATTGTAAATAAATCAAGGTTACAGTTTCATTCGGCAACCTTAATTTAAGTAGTAGCAATAATCCCAAGGTCCTTTTCCATGCAATAACGTTTTCTTCTTTCTTTATGTATGTAAAACTCCCTAGGTAAAACTCCCTAGGAGTTCAAACACGGACAGCACGACTTTCTTTTGTTTCGGACGGACAGAGAGCAACATCAGAGACAGACAAGAGCATAGAAGAAAGAGTAATTATTTAAAACATTGAAAATTGACGGAGAAAGATCGGTAGCTCAGGATCGATTCTCGATTTTCAGGTAGATACTATACACAACTTGTTATTTATTGTTTACTGTTATTAATTGGTTGCTGTTTATTTAATTATTACTCTTATTAACTGTTATTTACTCCTGTATTTCATTCAAGTATTTTCACAATAAACTCGATTTTCAGACTTTAGAATCGATCCCTGAATTAATCGATAGTAGAACCCTTATACATATATTAATTTTCAGAAAGATACGATAAAATCTTTAACGACACGCAATCTTTACTCTAAATTAAACATTTTTTTTAAAGGCAGCTAATTAAATTGAGGAGGAATCGAGGAGTAAAAGGATATAACTATTGCTTAGAATCTACTTTACTAAAGCGCGGGAGCCTCCATAAATTTTATGTTACTTGTTTCTTCTTCTTCTTCTTTTCTTTTTTCGTAATTACGCGCTAAAGGTAGGTACAAAAGTGAAGAACTTTCTAAAAGAAGAATATCTATTAAGATGCAGATCTGCGTATTAAAAATGTACAAACAAGTGACATACATCTGAAAATGAAAACGTGTATAAATTGCTAAATAATAAACGATTTGGAATGGAGCCAGCAACGTATTAGTCTTGTTATTGACAATATACTACAAACTTTTCGATTTTACATTAACGTTTGATTATAATACCGATTTATTACATTATATTATTCGTACTGATTATATACTGCTACTATAGTGCATATAGTGATTTATATTAGACATATATAAAAGATTATAGAAGAATGTATGATGCATATATTTACATGCGAAACTATCGAATATCTGACAAGCATTTGATATATTTCGCACAGATCGATAAAATCACGTCGATATGACCGATTTGAATATAATTGAAATACGTAAAGGAGGAACATATCGAAAATATAATTTCATAAAATGAAACCTTATTGAAAGCAAGACATCGTTAAAAAAAATATGAGATTTCGCATACATGTACGTGTATTAGGCGGGTTGGAGACAGTAGTAAAACCGGAAAGGAGATCATACATGTAAAAATATGATAATTTTGTCATTAATGATTTGAAGATAAGGAAATCACCTTTTCGACACGGGTCGGTTCCATTCTGACAAACGTTCTTATGAATAGTCAGATAGGACTGTTCACATATAGCGTAGCGGATCCGTTCCGACACGTTATGTACGCAAAGATACCAGCACCGGTATTAAACAGTGAAACATGCGTCTTAAACGAAACCCTTGTCGCTATCCGCCATCGACCGGTACATGACGTTATCGTGTCAATTCAAGGTTTGTACAGTCGACACCCTGAAGCGAAAACTTTTATTGGGAACAGAGCATTCCTTTGCCTACGAAAATGTCTTGATCATAACTTTTTTCTGAAAAACGAACAAACCAAAGTTACGGTTGCACAAACGTAGACAAATCGTGGGCAATCGTATTCCATTTACAAATCGATCAAACGACTCGTGAAACGCTGGTGTCAATTTCTTTTCAATTTTAATTTCATGATAACTATTTTTTGAACGGTGTACAGATGGCTAATTTTCAAAGGGCAATCAATAATGAGCATAGTACATCCTATATTCGTAATTTGTGATATCAAAGTATTCTGAATCGTTTCTTTTGTACGCGAAAACAGAAGCGAAAACGACACAAAACAAATTTTATGAGATTATGTTATAAAGAATGAAGAAATTTCCTGAATATGTACTTTCATTGCATGTAAAGTAGCATTAATAAGCAGAATCGCATGTGAAATATTGTGCAAATTAGGAAGATGAAATTTGAACGCATTTATACATTGGCACGATCAACACATCAAGCATAGAAAGAAGACTGAAAAGGAAACACCCAGCAGATCTCACAAACGACATAACCTAACAAACACGAAGATGGTACCCCGCTGGGGGTAACCTTCCACATGCTATGTATATTTAAGTTTTAATATTTTACCAAATGTCCCACTGGACATATTGTAAAATTACAATAAATAATATAAAAAAAAAACATCAGGCATAGAAAGAAGACTGAAAAGGAAACACTCAGCAGATCTCACAAAGGATATTACCTAACAATCACAAAGATGGTACCCCGCTGGGGGTAGCCACCCACATGATAATCCAACAGCTAAAATATTTCACCAAATGTCCAAATTGGACAAATTGTGAATGCGAAATATTAAATAAAAAATAAAAATGTATACATTGGCGTATGTAAATCTTTCTCGAATCCATACAGCAGAAAGGAACTTTAACGAACATTAATATTTTAGACACGACTTGGGCGATAGAATATACTCCCAATTGCTTTGTTCAGAGTTACTGAAAGTAGATATAATTTCACGTGTTAGGTTTAGATAATTTATTCTTTTAAGTATACCATGTAAAGTCTTTTATGGATGTTATTATAAAATTTGACGACGTTCTTTTAAACTCTTGCTTTTTTATTCCTCATAGATAAAGAAATAGGGAAAAACGAACGTTATTGCTACAAGAAATATCTTCCATATAGAATATACGATTCTACGAGAACGACTGAACGAGTACATTACTTGTACACTACGCCTGTAAAATATATTCTAGAAAATCATTTTATTAAATTTAGAAAACATTAATAAACGTTAATAAACGTTATCTTTTATTATGTAATTGTAAATTACAATACTAGACAGATTTAAATATACGTGAATATCATAAATGATTGATATATGTAATGTATTCAAGAGCAGACGCATGATTTAACCGACAAATCAAACTTTAACTTCGACCGAACAAAGAACTCGGTCATGTCATAATTGGTCAAATGCTCGAGCATTCAATTATAAAACGCGGTTGCATAGTGGAATATAAACGAATCTAAACTATTATCATTGTTTTGAGACATTTATTTAACAAAACTGAAACGAAATCAAATTCTTATAGCGGCACTTTTCTAAAACATTCCTATAACATTTTACCCGAAAATGTTGTATCTACAAACGAATTTTCACTAGCAAGTTAGGATATAACTTAACAATCACGAAGATGGTACCCCGCTGGGGGTAGCCACCCACATAATACTCGATAATCTAACAGCTAAAAAATTCTACCTAATGTCCAAATTGGACAAATTGTGAATTTGAAATATTAAATAAAAAAAAAAAACTAGCAAGTTAGGTACTCCAATAACAGTTCTTCAAAGACAATAATGCCAGTTTATCATTTTTATTATTATCACAAAAAGTTATACTGAAATTTTCCTTTAATTACAATCGGCTCGTTAATTCAAGTCATCTAGCTAATGAAAGTGCACGTAACATTCCTCGAATAACTCCTTTTTTGTTAAAAACATATGGACTTGAGAAATTCGCAAAGAACTGTAAATATTTTAACAATCAGTCGTAGAAATTTATGAAACAAATGTTTCGATGAGATCCTTGAATAAACAAAATTTAGTCTATGCATTTAGCGTTAATCGCATTTTTCATTACAAATCAATATCTACTATTGATTGTAATATTTATATATATTGGTAATTACTTAATTGTCTCATTATACTCATCTGCCATAAATTTTTCTAAAATTCAAGAACATAATAAACATTTAAGAAACATGTTTTAATTTATTTGAAATCAATTTAAATGTAACCAATTTAAAAGATACAACAAGTAATAAGTACTATTACCCATTGTATTTAATTAAACTATAAACTACTGACTATATAATACAATACATATTATACAATGCACATAATATGATAACGATCGATTACACATATTATAAAGTACAAACTGACGTACTTAATTAAGCAATAAACTACTTTTCAATATTAAACGAAGAAAATATTTTCCAGTTTGTAAAAATAAAATTATTGCATACTCTGTACATCTTTCATACATCTTTCAGAATAATCGACTTATTATTTTTTGATATACAAAAATTTCCATCTAACTTAACTTATCGTTACATTGCCACAGAAGTTGCGCGCTGATTGGTACACAACGTTATAATCGGAATAAAATCTCTTCAGTCACCCTCAACGGTGAACCGTTAAGGGGTTAAAGGTTAAAAAAGCGGGACACACGAATGATAAATAGGGACGCAGGGATGACGTTATTAAAAGTTGGAACAGTTCAATGACAATCGAGTAACAATCAGAAATGATAGTAAATCTTAAATTTGTCACGTGCAACAATTTTCTAGAGCACTTTGAGCGAACAAGTTATCTATATAATTGCATGAACATAAATTTCATATACGCATATAAACATTACAAAATATAAAGATTGCCAACCTTGAGTGATAACGTTTAAAATGCCCTCGTAAGAAATTACATACGCGACATTTTACAACTATTTGACGAATGACTTAATTATCGTACTAATAATATCTTAAAGATATTGTCAAACAATTTGTACGATATCTACAAGTTATATACAATCCTAGTATTTTAAGTTCTTTCCTTTATATTTAGTTGCAACTTGAAATATATAAAAAAAGCATTGTATAAAAATATTTAACTTTGCGTATCTTTCGTAAATGTTGAACATCGATATCGTGTTATTCAGTGTACTAAAAGTTTTCATACAGATTAGTTAGATTATCATGTGGGTGGCTACCCCCAGCGGGGTACCATCTTCGTGTTTGTTAGGTTATGTCCTTTGTGAGATCTGCTGGGTGTCTCCTTCAATTTCATATATAAAATGGTTTTCTTTACTTCCTAAATTGCAGAGAAACTACACAAGATGGAACGCATAAAATATGTATTACGTTATACGCAAAACTGTCGCCAATGACTGCGTTGCGACGTTAAAGAATGGAAAGAGAAGAAGAAAATATGTATTACGCTCTATCTTCGAAATTACCACATTTTTCTTTATTCACTTTTTTCATTCGAATAGCTGCTATCAAACTTCGTTACATGTATTTGAACCTTCCGTGTAGAGTTACGATGAAAAATTCAATTCAATTCAATTCGCTTGATATTTTAAAAGATTACAACGTTAGAACTTGAAATAATCTTTTATCTCTCTGCTGTCCTAAATCTTCTAGAGAGATGGATACTTAATTTTAGTAGGTACTCACAAACTTTCTTTACAGATAAGTTCTTTGGCATAATAAATCTAAATAAGCGAATTTTTAAATGTTACCCGATGCCAAGATAAATGTCAATGTGTACGTAATTACTGATCAGCTGCTAAACTTCAGCTCGATCTTTGGAAATTATACGATAAAGAGATTTCAAACAAGATAATAGGATATAACACAAATGTCCATAGGAAACGTATCAAATGTATCACAAAGAGATAAATCATTTTTATTACTGTTTTCCTTTCCCGTCAAGCTATGCTTTAAATACTAAAAAAAATCCCCGTTAGGAAGCGAGTTGATATATATACGTTGACGCTATTGTTCAAGTAAGCGTATGGTGCGGAAATACTGGAAATTATATAACTGACAATGAGCAGTAACTTCTTGGAACAAACTTTGACAACTTAACTTAACTTAACTTAACTTAATTAATTAATGCTTTATTAATAACTCTCTTAGATTAATTCTTTCTGATACTTTTAAAAAAGTTAACAATGCGATTTCAATCATGTACAAACTCTTTTCTTGAAGAACATTTGGCCGACCACCTGCGTATCTCGAATCGGTTTATTCAGTTCGTCACAGGTTCGAAACAACGAAACAGAATAAGATCTGTGCCTCATTGTAACCAATCCTCGGATCGCAAACAAAGGATCAATTAGGACATATGCAGAGATGCTTATTATCTTCTAAACTTTATTATCATATGTGTTATCGTTCTATGAAATTATATAAATAAATTTATTTTTTAAGCGAATTCTATATAAGAGTAAACGTTGTTCTCGTTTGACACTTTGCTTTATCGCTATAAAACTCTCAGAGTTGATTCAGAGTTAATTCTCAGAGTTAAAACATTTACACACTACTACCGGAAGATTGTACAAATTTTATAATGCAAACACAGTGATAATGTTCATAGAAAACTAAAACTCTAGTTTGACGTTTGGTAGAGAATCAAAAATTATTCGTGAATTTTTAACGATACGTTATATATGGTTTTCACATGATGGTACTCCACTTTGTTAGACGTTTAGACTCGATATGCGTAGGAGGTTTAAGGCAAAATTGGAGAACACACAGATTGAACGTGACGTTACTGTTTTGTAGTTTTCTCGGACGATAATAGATCTTTCTTCTAAAGTTATGTAAAACATAGAGTGACGACTATGCTTAACGCGACAAGTAAAATATAAGGATAAGAGCACTGCGCATCAGTCATCTCTTCAATGTTATCAAATATTTATTTATTGAAAATTCAGCTTAAAATTATTAAAGAGTCGATTTATTTGCAACTGTAAAGAAAACGGTTTGTAACACTGTAGGTGATCAAACCTATACAAGAGCACTAACTCATTAATTTGTTAATCATTCTCATTTGTATAACTCGTTAAATCTATAATAACAGTCCAATCTATGATAATAATCTAATCGTAAGATGCAAACATATTGAAAATAATAAATAATAAAGACAAAAGGTATGTGACTACACAGATTTCAAGGACATTCTTTCAGTCCTGGAAGCTATTTAATGCAAAAACTCAATTATCAAAAGATTAAAATCAAGTGGACAATCAACGTTCTTAAAACGTTTGATATTTCATCTTCTCCTAAATAAATACATTAAATTATTTGTATAAATGTTAATATTTTAGAAATCGTATATATTTGTAATTAAATTACAAAGTAATTTTATTATATAAACAAAAGTGTACATACATTACTTAAGTAATATTCGTATAGCAATTATAATCAATGATTCTATATGTAGATAATTAAATAAAAAATTTTGTATAAAGAGATTTTTCTCTTCTAGTGCATTACAGCAAGAGAATAAAAAGTGAACATGTCTGCAACCTATTTTTGGACGTAGAGCACTGGCTTGGAATGAATCATATCTACTACCAAACGATAAGCGTCCGTTTTTCCTTTGAAATAATAGTTTGAAATAACTTCATTAAAGCAAAATTCTCATTACGTAACAAAGCATATACACACTTAGTGCATAAAAGTATTGCGACATTTAATATACACATGTCAAAGTTATTTTTCACGTAACCTATAAATAGGTAAATAAAAAGGTACAATCGTATTATTTCGTCAGTGGTCGAGACATCGATATAATTTTTGACGCTATATTTGAAAAAACATTCGTTTTCCGATATCTGCATAACTTACAAAAAGCGAGGTAAAATGTTAATGCGTAAATTCTGGTAACTGCGAGTAACAAAGTAACAAAGTGTATTGAGACACCATTGCCAATGACTCGTACAGTGCTGCCACCGGCAGAGAAACGGGAGATTCCCGCGGCTAGCAAGTGAGTCACGCGTGCGAATGGGCTCGTTCGTCTGACGAAGCGTCCTTCCCCGCCCCACGGTCTAACAAAACATCCCACTCATTCTCTGTAGACTGACGAAGCGCCAACACCCTCCCCGCAAGCGTCTTCGCAACACCAAGCGCACACGAGGACGGTTGCTGGTTCCCCGCTGTGTCTCCGTGAGTCGACAAGACTCGACTTGACTCGGCTCCGTTCGCCTTGCCAGCCACGAGGAAACCCCGACTTCCCCACTCGCTGCGCACCACTCCGCACTTGCCGCTTACCGCCCATGATCGTTACCCCGCGCTCTGCCCCGCCGACGAGCCGTTCTCAGAAGAGAAGCAGTAAACTCGACGCAGATTCGCGTCGTTCGACTTGCGCCACGCCACGCCACGCCACGCCACGCCGCGCCGCACCACACCGCACCGCACCGCACCGCACCGCACCGCACCGCACCGATAGAGCGGTGAACGGGTGATTAGGTCACGCACCCCGTGCGTCGTCTACGTGCCCTAGGCCGTTCACGGCCGTGTGTCCGCGGAATCCCCCGTTGTTTTTAACAGCCACCGATCACCTCCCTACCTATTATTACCAACATTCTCTGCCTCTGGTTTCTAACGTAGCTTGGAATGCGCCACTTTCACGATTTGCTCGAATCGCTTTATTTTTATTTCAACTGCTCGTGTTAACGCGCCGATTTCTTTTCAATTAAACACAGTCTTTCGAATGGAATATTGCGGTGATTTTATATTTTTCCAAATCATGATATCATCATTAGACTGCGGATTTTTACGCAAATTCACATTTTTCAGAATATAATACGAAAAATAAAACCTATTTTACCTATACGCTATGTATATACATATATATAATAACCTATAAAATGCAAAAAACACTACACTCTGGATATTTTATATATTTTATGTTATATCATGTGCGTTTTGTGCAATTTTGCACTCTCGAGTTCCCTATAAATGATATTTTGATCTGATCGCGTGATTTATCAAGCGCTATTGTTGAACGTTAGCAACGCTATATTAATAAATTGCTTAATACTACATTTCTAACGAAAAAAGAAAATAAAATTTCTTATTCAAGCTCAGTTACTATTCAAAAGTAACTTGAAGAAAAATCTTTCGAGAATTAACATCATTAAAGAGTATTGCAAAGCGCACGCTACTATGCAGAATCTTTCCGCACTTGTGTATGAGTATCTTTATGTTTTCCTGGGACCGTAAATGTCATAAGTGATCATCACAGAGAGTGGTTTTACCAGGAAATTTCCACAATGGATAAACGATACTCAAGCATGCTGGCAGATTACTATTAAACGCCGAAGATGCTCCAAAGATAAAGCGTAGCCTAAAAATAAAGCGAGATTTTCGTTTCACATATTCCTCGGTGGAAACAATTTCCACTGTTTTACAAAATTATTACGAAACGTTTGTAACATTTTCTAATAAAGAATAATAAAAGTACTTTCCAGAACACCGTTATTTCATACAATAATATATAAGCATATGTAAACTATACTTAAACTATACATATGATATACAAACATCAAGAAGACATCAAAGTATAAATCATAAAACTATTTCCTTTCCAGATGCAACTACATGTATATCATGTAAAACTTTGGTTCTCCTATTCGTAAGTCACTTTGTACAAATATTCAACCTCGAAATATTTCATATCAGTGTAACGTGGACGCGAACAAAAATAACTTATTACAGTAAGGAGGATAGAAAAAGAAGGACGCCAGGCTTGCCAGGAAAATTCATTCACGCTACAACCATTACCATCGAATGTTTAAGTATCATATTTTTGCGTTTTAAATCTACATTTCCCAAGTCATGAAATATGTACATTTCCAAAAATCATCAATATACAACGCATAAATTGCCGATTGATAAATTATAGTTATCGATTAATGAATATCACATGAATATTTTAGTTTCTGCGCAACTTAACAGTATTCAATGCACGGTAATGACGGAATACTACTTGTGAATGGGTGATTAGGTCATGAATCCTACGCGCGGCGTATCACGGAACATTCGTAATCAAGAATCGTGCGCCACACGTTATTATAGCGATGAAAAACATCTCTTATTGTTGTATCTCGTTTAATCTAAAACGATTTATGAAATGGATTACGACATTAAAACGGAAGAGCTTTCTTCCCTATTAATTTGAATATTTTCTTCCCATTGTTTAAACCATACTTTTCGAAATGATATTAACATTCAATTCAACATAAAAACTATAATCTATAGATTGTATGAGTGATTCAGTTATTTATAACTTGATATTAATATGGGGAAATTCCCTCTCGTGCATGTTACAGCAATAATAAAACAACTTATCAAACATCTTTGACATGGGAATGAGCGACAAACGAAATTTGAGCCTCTTGACGTTAACATAATTTTACCGCCAATGCCCAAGGTCAAATTATTTTAACGAAAAAAGAAAAGGGACCTTCCTCAAATTCACTTTTACGAGTCGGTTCCAGGTAAAAAAAAATTGGATTCATCAGTGTTTTTTACAAGAGAGGGAAGCAGATTTATTGATATCTGAAATATGAATTACGCGGTGGCTGAACAACGACGATTAATCTAATCTCAACCTGCAGCAAAATACAATATCACATCGAAAAATACGTCGTTATCGCTGGTATGGTGTATGGTTTTCGATCGGTTTTATCAGAATCAACACAAATTTTAAGCGCGTGTCTCCAACTTCTCTTTTATTACGTTAATTCATTAAAAATTGAATAGCGTGCACTATATGCAATAAACACATTCGTGTGTTTACAGACAAGAAGCGGTTAACCGCTGTTAAAATTTTCGAACAGATTTTTCTATAAGATTTCTGCATTAAATAATTTGTTTCCTGTATTTTCTTAAAATAAAACACTAATAGAGACAAGCGAGACTGGTAATATAGAATCGAAACATGCTTTTTCTTCGGTAAACTCCCATTCAATTCATTTCCTCTGTTGAATCTATTCTTAGCTTGCAGATTCAGGAACGATCAAATGATAGTGCAACGGTTCTTTTTTATTCTGATCATTTATATTCAATCAAAGTATGTGTGTACAAGCTGCCAGGTGAATGCCATGGAAAGGCGTCTAAAATTATACAATTCCTACAATTCCTCCTAAAATTCGTTTAAATAAATCAACGAAATAATAATCTTGTTGCGATAACGAAAAGTACTTCGTCCACAATGAAAAGACATTAAATAGTATAACAGCAATATTAAGCATTTCTTTTTATGCCACATGCATCAACACAGACAGAATATTCAAAACGCATAGGAGGCATGTTCGTGATCTGGATAGATATCTGTTTAACGCAAATAGAACAATTTGAATATGCGGATACAGTTATGCAGATTCAGTTATAACGCAAATTTTTACTCAAAAAAATAGGATTGTCGACCATGTTTGACGCGTTCAAGCGTTCATAGGCAACGACTATGAGATTTCCTTTCATATATGTAAGTATGTATTCTGCCAAGAAAACTATGATTTTACTGAACGCATATAGAAGCATTCGTAGAATAGGAAAGGTTAAGTTTCTAGCAACTGCTCGGCGTGCGAGTTTTGATCATTATTTTCATTCAATTAAGATCCTTTGCGCCAAAAAAGATAATATCCGTTAAAAGGAAAATATAGAAGATGAGAACGGAAATCGCTAGATAAAATCAGTACTTTGTGTTTTGATGCGAGACTATTTTACTCGCATAATATAATTTCAAATTAAAAGGCTGGAATAAGAATTGTGTCGGTTCGTTGAAGCCGTTAAAGTTGCAAGATCGAAAGTAGTTTCGACGAGAAAAATGAATTCATTCAACGCTTTTGTAACGAGGAAAGCGGGAGAAATGTTCATGCAACGAATAAAAGCAACTGGCAATCCACATGCTCTAATAAGTATATTTATTTACTGTCTGATAAGTAAATTCGTCCAACTTTCGACAATTATCAGTATCATTAAAAAAAAAACATAAAAACACGTGTTCTCTTACGGGGAAATGGTCGATCCCTTTGGGTGGGTACAGGCGGGTGGGTCGACTAAGCGGTCCGCTGGCAAGGAGTGCCAGATAAAGAACCCTAGTCGACCAGAAAATCTAAAAAGTTAAATTCCCTGGTCCACTGAACATGACTAGGTTTTACTAACCTACACAACAAAATTTAGTGTTCATACACGAAAATTACTCGAGAAATAAAGTCGATCGTCGACTATATCAGTCAACCAAATTTCCACTTACACAAAGCGACATATTAAAATTTCTCGCTAGTCGGCTACTCAGTTGACCTATCTGCTAGAAAATTCCTTATACTTTCAACTACCCTTTTCGTACGATTTAATTTGGGACCGTGCGTGCCGTAGTGAGTAACAAAATCGTTTACACACTGGGGCAGACAAACTTCGGGTCGTTCTCTTGATCTTCCTTTACTGAGGGGGACGGGGTGTTTATGTTTTGGTCCGCAATCTGTGTCACGAATCTATTTGACCATTTTCCGTGTTTATTCCGGATTCCATACGAGTCTGACTTGTGATTTTCATATTTTACCCTCTTTCCACGAGTCTCATTCGATATTATACGCCAGGGGATTAAGCTTATTACAAGGACGTAAACACTTTATGGTATCAATGAACGAATGTAACAAAGTTTACCAGATTTACGACAACGATCCCTCGGCTATTAAAGTTTCGACAAGTGAATCGAATAAATTTAATTGTTCCGTCAACATTGACTGGGTGCAATAGTTAGGTATTTTAATCAGATGGTTTAAACGAGCACAAGTGTGCCGCTATTCAAAAATTTCAAAATTTTTAAGGTTTCAAAAATGTAGAAATTGATTAATCATATAATATAAGAATTTACACAAAGTTAGATTAACGAAAGAAATAACAATGTATGTACAACTTTAAATTAAACTGGGCTTGGTAATTATTGGTAATTATTTCTATATTATATTAATTATTCGATTGACTTAAGAAATAAAAAAATATTTAACAGAGACTTTCTGTCAGGTACAAATAATCGATTTTGCCTGAATTTTGAAAGAATTTAACTATTATCTCGATATACAATCAATACATTATAACGAATAAATTTCCACACTTTTATCGTAAATAGATCTTCTTTCAAATGAAAATGTCTCAAACTACCAATGGTATGTGAAATCATCATAGAATTTGAATCTGGGTTAACGCTCCGCAGCTGTCTTCCCAATTTCCTCGAATTCTTTTTCGATACTTCTTGAAAACACCACGGGTATCGAAAACACCACCGGGATTCCATTGAAGTAACTAATAATTAACAGCTATTTATAACATAGTTAGTTATAACATAACTTAAACTTTGTCGATTCGATATAACAGATAACAATTATCAAAATAAAGCAACTGAATTCTTTCAACAGGTTATAGAACTTTGTGCGTGTAACGCATGCATTTTTCTTACTCGAATAATTTGTCAGCGATGATTGTAACATCACGTTCGTTATGTACCATTTAATAAAATAACGTCGGGTTATTTGTTTTTCTTCGTTTCATTCTTTGATAAATTTTTTCATCAAAAATACTAAAAAAAAAATAATACGTAGAACGACATTCACACCTCGTGGAGAAATGCCTTCTATTACGCAACCTATACATGATACATATAATATAGAGTAACGAAGAATTTGTTAAAACCTATTCTTCTATCTAAACTGCCAATGTTCATAAATGTTAGCTCGGATGCATACAGTCACAACGGAATAGCATGATAGGTGATTGCGTATCTAACAAATTTTCAAAATCATATGTCTGGAAAAAATGTCATACCATATTATTTATTTATTTTCTTTATATAGAATCTCTGTCTTTCCAGTTGTGCTGTTATTTCTGTCCCACCCTATACATATGCATTTGCGATATCTGGCTGGCGAGAAGAAGGCTTCTCCCTCTTGCTTTAATAACGTACGATTTATTGTAAGGAATCTCTCGGTAAGTTTTAATTTGAACAATTTACTTTATGTGCGTGTGCTCGTGTGTGATGACTTGAACTCGACTTGTGAAAATCTATGTATGTATACACTGTAGTTGAATCGGAAATTATCGCTTTTACACGTCCCTTATCCAAATAAAGTGATTCATTTATTTTTGCGTTAACGTTTCCTTAAATAATACCTTGGAAGTATAGTTATTTACAACAGAATTAAAAAATATAAAAAAGGAAAAATCATGAGTAATTTGATGTTTTCTGTAACCTAACAGGCTAGATAACTAAAGAATTCCAGTTGGTCGGTTCGATCTGGTTTCGACTTTATACAGCGGTCGGAGATCAGTCGTGTCACCTACAAGCGTGGCGCGTCGCTAGGTGTCTTTCTGGCGTAGCATGAAAATAGCCAAGCGTACTTGGAATATCGTGCGGCCTACGCGTTAGGCATGCTACAACGGCGTTAACCGAGCGCTCTCCAAGCGTAAGCGAGTGCGAGCTAGCACGAGAGATTACACGGCTCCTTCGAGGAGTGGGGAAATACGTACGAGAGAAGACCGTTGAGGAAAAAGAAAGAAACGGAGCGCGAACAAAGAGAAGGACGGAGAAACAGGAGGGGAAGAAAGGCCGCGAAGCGGAGACAGGTAGATAAATGCGGTTTATGCTAGGAAGAAAGAAGACAGACGACCTCCTGTTGTCGCACCGTATCTTACGAGTATACGGGGTCAGAGACGAGAAGGGGGACAATTGCGAGAATCGGCCAAAGAACGAGAGAAAGAAAGATAGGAAAAGAGGAAAGATAGAAAGAGAGGGACAGATTCTAAGATTGACGGCAAAGGGAGGTTACGAGGAAAGAGGAACACGAACAAAGATAGAGATGGAGGAAGAGAAAGAGAGCAAATAAGAGATTCCAAGAGAGGAAAGGATTCATACACGTGCGCGCGCGCCCTCACGAGAGAGAGAAAAAGAGAAAGTCTATAGTGAGGGGTAGAAAAAGAAAGATTCTCGGAATGGAAAGACGGGAGAAGAAGCGAGAAAGAGAGAGAGAGAGAGAGAGAGAGAGAGAGAGAGAGAGATTGGTAGAAAGAGAGAGGAGTAGCTCATGGTTCACCTGTCGTCATGGCAACGCCGTTTCGCCGCTCACTTGTTACTCCAGAAGCACGAGAACAACACAGAGGGACTTATACGCGCACTATCCTTTTCTCTTTGGTATGCGGTGGGACACAGAGTCGCGACTCCTCTCTCGTTATCCACTTACCAGCGCGTCAATCTGTTTGCTATGCAAATCCCATCCGACCGGTGCTGACGTAGACGGTAACACCAACGCAGAAACGGGTCCGTCGACGATATCTCCTACTAACACACTTAACGGTGAGCAGTTAGTCATTGCCCGCGTAGCATACACGTAGAAAATATAATTGGCTACCACGACGGACCACGCAGCAATTCCACACGGGTTCTCCTTTAGCCCCACCACTTTTCTGCTCGGTGGTAATACTGATACCGAACTCACTACACAACTCTTGCCAGCACCAATACTACTTGGACATATAGCGCTGTTGTTACTACTACGATTACAATCACCAACCGTAATATCACCAATACAACGACGACATCGTGTCGGTAAACGCACCGCAAACTCCACAAACGAATTCCTCTTGCGACTTACACGGTTCCGCACTGATATATATACATATCAGTGCGGCTCCGCGACTCTTGTCTGACGTCATTGGCGCCTAATCGCAACGTATTTCGTGTATCACTTCGCGTACTTCTCTCGGACGTGCACCTCGCGCTTTAACCAACGATAAATTCTTCCTGTGTCTTTCTTCCTTTTTTCCTTTTTTTCCTTCCTTCCCTCGCGTGATTCTCAAGAATAACGTTACGACGCGATTTCAATAGTCTTGGTTCAACAAGTATCCGTGACGGAATTTTCTTTTCTTTTTAGCACAAAGTTTCCTATCGCGAAAACGATATAGTGTTGCGCAGAAATCAGTTCCTTCGGTTCGATGAATCTTCGCTTGACAGCCAACAGGGACAACGTCGCTTCGAGGAGACAGCTGGGATGCACTATAACGTTACAATTTCTCGCTCATTCGTCCTCGATTGAGACGATAAAGAACCGATTCGATCTACCGTAAGGTACGATCTTGAAACGCGTATCGCGTATCGAGTGTTTAATCGCGCCGCTCACTCGGCACAGGCACAAACCGCTTTCCACCGTGTCTAATACGTTACTACTCATCACTCTTCCTACAACATAATTCCTGTTCGACAACACTACACGCACTTTCCACGCTCCTGCCTGATCGTCACCACTACCACTACCACTACCTACTATCACCACAATCTTTTCTCACTAAAAGAAGATGCTCGTACTGTGTAGCTGCGTTGCGAAACGGATGCGCGCTCGCCTCAACAAGTGATCGCAGCAGCAGTAACAGCAGAAGCGGCGGCGACGACGACGGATCGTCAGCTCGTCGTTCCAGGGTCGTTCGTCGGCGTATAGGTGGCACAGCACGCGCATGCTACACCTCCTGACGGCGTTGTTATTGTTGCGTAACTGGCGGCCCGCTAAGCCGAGTGTGCCGCTGCCAGCAGCCGGGCAGAGAGAGAGAGAGAGAGAGAGAGATAGAGAGAGAGAGCGAGATGACGAGAGAAAGAGGCCGCGAGAGCGAGGTAACAGCAGCCGTGGGTGAGCCAGTGGGCGAGTATCTCCGACGAGAGAGCAGTGAGCGTGCGAGCAGTGCGCCGTCTGGCGTGGCTGACGACAGTCTACTGCCTTCCGAGAACCACGAGGCGATTCCGTGTATCGAACGCGCACTGCCGAGCCACTGAAGGGATGGACTCGAACGATCAGAGTGGGGATCCTGGTGGGACGAGAGGGGACGAATTCGAGGTTCAGACGAGTATAAAGCTTCATCCACACGCATTCAATCTTCCGAAACGCTCTTGGCTATACCACGCTCGTGATTTATAACGGGTTCTCTGCGATGGGTTAATACTCTACGTTCAAACATTTCCGTACATTCCTCGCATTTACAGCTGCCTTAATAGCAATAATTGCGTTAGCAGAAGTATAAAATTAAAGCAGAAAATGTAGTACATTATTATCGGTTTCATGAACATCTCAACAAGTATAGTTAATGACTATATTTAATTTAAATACGTATTTTAAATAACTTTTCGTTAGTTAACGCATTTATTAGTTGTTGTTTGTACGTTAGTCAACATGTCTTTTATTACTCGTTTTAAAATAGGTGCTACGCCTAAAAAAAAATATATATGTGTGTGTGTGTGTGTGTGTGTGTGTGTGTGTGTGTGTGTGTGTGTGTATGTGTGTGTATATTTAAATTTTACATTCACAATAAATTATAATTGGAAAATATAAAAGTGATAGAACGTCTTTGCGAATAATAATTTACTTGTATAAATTTCTATAGCAATACTTGTAAGTATGTATTTAAGTTTCGATTTATTTATTTCGAATTTATTACGAAATTTCCTAGGGAGCATTACAAACTCTAAATTTTTAATTACAAATTCCTAGATTAAGTTTTGACTGAAACAATTAGAAGACTAATAAACAAAGTACATTTCATGATTTGTTTCAATTATGGACATAGAGCAAACTGCTTTTTTGGTTTATATAAACTATACGTTACTATACATGTCCTATAGTATCTAGACAAGTCGGGTGCGTTTCGTACACTAAACGTAGAAAAGAACATGTGGACAGACTTTAACACCGAGAAAGCCTGTGGAGAGGCAGAGTTAGCGATACTTGACTAAAACCCACAGGGACGTACTCTACTACGCTCTCTCTTTCTCTCTCTCTCTTTCCTTCTTTCTTTCTCTCTCTCTCTCTCTCTCTCTCTCTCTCTCTCTCTCTCTCTCTCTCTCTCTCTCTCTGATCTATACCTCATATTCGAAGACGATAATGAGGCTTTTAACAGTGGCCTTGTGGCTCTACACATTAAATGGAAATTCGAGAAAATACCTGACTGCGATGATTCCTCACTGCAACTACTTTTTACGTCACGCTGATTTTCTGATGACATGTTTGATGGATTTTCTTTGATATCATCGGGTAGTTGTAAGTTATAAATGAGACATCGAATAAAATATTTTTTGTCATTATATTTCATATTTCTCAATATTAAAATGATTCTATTACATAATACTTTCATTCTAGAACTTTGAAACATATGTCATTCTCTATCAAATGTGTTATATAAATTTATAAAATATAAATTAATAAAATGATTATCTAGTCAATAAAATTCACCTCATATTCCTACACCCTATTCGCGTCTTCCTTCGCTGTATTGAAACGCATATTATTGTTTGAGCGTTACTATTCTTTCGATTACACTTTTACGGTGTAAGGAAATCAGAGACACAAGAGAAAAGTAAAAAGGTATTCATCATATTCAGCACTGTTGGCTTAATGGCCAAGCTTCTTTCGTTTTAAATATTGATATGAGAATAGGGAGGATAACGTAATAACAAGTAAACAAAAATCCCTCGTGATAATCTACTCTACCTATCTATTCTGGATCGGTACAAGTTAAGGGCATACGCAGTTTTCTGAGGTGTCGCTTCAACTGTTCCATCGTCCCTGCTCGAGAGTTCTGCAGGGAGTCTCTGCTATCGGGCAGATATGTATGTACATACATACAACCTTCTCACGCGTCTGCCAGTCCCGGAAGGACGGCCTTCGGGGAATTGACCTCTACGAAGCACCCGCTTCTCGGGGAAGACGATCGGAAGAAAATACTAATCATGAAAGCTAACAGAAAACAGAAACGATCTTTCTTCATATCGATGGTTTTTATTAATTTGTTAAAAGATGCTTGTTATCAATTTAATATTAAATGTTTTCAGTGAAAAATATTAATAATGATCGAGGATTGTGGAATTTGTATGAATAATTAGATAACGCTTGTAACAATGCAATCATCACGATATTAATATCATTTTTATTAAATGTTATATTCGGTTCTAATATTATTCGGTTCTATATATTCGGTTCTAATATTATCAATATAAGCTTTGACGATAACATACATGGCTTAAATGTTTTAAAGTTTAATATACATTACAACGTTTCCGATATTTATTTCAAAATATATCTCGTACAATATTTTAGAATGTTTAACATTTTTTGTTATCAATATGCGAATATATTTAGTAATTACTATCTCTTTTTCTGAAGTTTGATGTTGCTCTAAATATTATTTTATACAGCGAATGACGTTAGTCAGGTAAAGTACGGATAGATATTTTAGGTAACAGTGGCATGACTAATTTTTTCTTAAAATGCATTCTTATTAAAGTCTTTTACAATTATGATGTCTAAACGAAGCTAAAATTCTTAATCCGTTAACCAGGAGATACAGGTCAATTCGTTAGTCAAGCTTTTAATCTTTTTGACGTAGTGATTCCTTTATTTAAAAATCCCTTATTCCATTACATGTTGTTTTATTTCTATTAAGAATGGCAATATCACATCTATACTTGTAAGGATGAACACCAATCTATCTGTTAGTGATTTGCTTATTTTTAATCCTATTAATAATTCTTTAATTAAAAGAAATAAAATAATAAAATTCGATTCATTTTTAGTTCCATAATTACAAAAGTTTCTGGTGAGGGAGTGATTCAATTCAAAATAGTAGCGTGTATAGTGTAGTATCATAATATTAACTAAATAATTACTAAGGAAGAAACAAGCCGTATTTGTTGTGTAATTTCGTCAGCTTTTGTTCATTAAAATGTATTAACGTTATTAATTTTGTTCAAAAAATTGAGCACTGAAGTAAAATTGAATACGTAGTACGTACGGTCACGAGAAGCATGAAACTGATGCCATTAAATATCTCATATAACATTTATTTTTAGATAAATGAAATTTCAATTTTATGCGAAACCGGATATATTGGAAAAGATTAATTCAAATTTCGCGGAAAATGTTTGTTTCGTTTTTAAACAATTTATAACGACTTGCGTTTAGAAACATGATTCATTGTGTTCCTGGAAATTCTCATCTCGTTAAATGATATATATGTGCATAGATAACTATGTTCAATCTTATTTGAAACGTAGATTTTTATATATTTTGCTTTATTGTAGTTTATTGTTTTTATCCGTCGTAAAGTGCAGCTTTAATATTGCAGCTTTTATTTAAAAAAAAGTAAGTGTTTTATAATCAAATGTATGAAATATAATGCACACAGTTGTATCACAAATGTATCGTAAATGTTACATAAATGTATTATAAATACATAAATATAATCGAATATATTCGATTTTAGTACTTTTTGAACACGTCATAATTTTATAAAATGTATACACGCAATAAATAATATTTCTTATTGAGAAATTCGTGTATAGTACTAAAGTTGAATGACTATGTACTTAACTAAGAGCTGTTTATCATATCTGTAGCAACCATAAATACAAATATACGTACGATAGAAGTACTCGACAGAAGATACAGTGAAACGTAGAGATTCTGAGTCAAATAATAAATATAATTGGTGATTAATATAATTGATTAATAAAATGAAGTAATTTATTGCGTTTGAAATGATTGCCAGCAGTTGAGTGGACCCGGAATAACTACTGCAAGTAATACTACGTATCAGATATGATATGATCGATAAACGTGTGTAACTGGGAGTTTGTCTATGGGCTACGTGGCACAATCGTTAATTATACGTTTGCTTGATTGTCCTTGGATGATAAGCCACGATAATGGTAGTGTATTAAGTACTAATTGCATTATGGCTGAGCGGTTCCTTATAATATTTTGTAAAAATTTTAACGCCGTGATCGAGATACATATATATATATATATATATATATATATATATATATATATATATAAGTATAAACATAAATCAGCCACTGAAAAACCAACACAGATAATAATTAACGTGCAAAGGGTATTCGATATATTCGTTTAACTTGCGAGTCATGTATTAATTATTGAATATAATTTAATCAAACAATCAATTATAATTGTCATAATTATAATTGATCAGTCAAAGATACGAGAAGGAGAGAAGGTCATCAACAATTACATACATAAATTATTCTTAACTAACAGCTCGGGAAATTTTTTCATTCGTATATTCATTGTTCGGCACACATTTATGCAATAAATTTATAGTTCCGATTAATTTTATGAATAACGAATACAAAAGTATGAAATTGTATATGTATTCGTCCTTACAGAGAACGGTTAAAGGTTGTTTGAAATTGCTCGACAATTTCCGGTGCAAACGACGATGTGTACGGCCCTGCAGGAGGAGCAATAAGAGGTACGCATCTGTAGTAGTATAATACGAAGAGAGGCGTGATCGGTTGTATATTGTACAGTGTTTGTGTGCGTACGTGGAGAATCCACATGTAACTGACTGCCATATGACGTGGAGATTGTGCACACTTTGTGTAGCGATGGGATCAATTTACGATCAAGATGCCTCTGTATACGTATCGATTCGTCTCGAATTTACATTTAAACATCTTTTTATTTATACAATCTGCTTGTCAATATTTCTTTATTAATATTAATTCTATAACGCGAGTGTTCAATTATCGTCTAATGCAAGTTTCGTTTATGAATATAATTTTAGGAAAATTTTCATAATAAACATGTTGCTTCTTATTAGAACTTTGTGTTACTTATTTTAAGAAATCGACGATGCAGATAAATTACAAAACGTACGTACAAAGATATTAGCGATTCCATTTAAATAATACAGAAATATTAATCTATATAAATGTAGATTTATGAGTAACTTTGAGTCTATTGTTATAGTCTATGATAATTATATTCAAAATGTCTATAATAATTCTGAAATTCTATCGAGGAACTGTTAAATAAAAATGTTATCTTTTCGAAATTTACAGGACTTGTAAGGACAATTTTATCGCACATCGATCCCATCGCTGTGCTCGCGCTCGTAGAGTACTGCTTACGGATCTTGGAACGTTCAGGCAGCAAGTGGAAGCGGCGTGGAGTAGAGGAAGAGGAAAAGAGGGGAAAAATGGAGGGAGGAGTAGAACGGCAGGGCATTTCGTGGAATGTCCTGGCGTTTCGGACGAACACCAGGCGGACTCCACCGGAACTCCGATCGAGCACAGGCTTGCGTCTTCTAGCCTGACTGGTTGGCTGGTTGGCTGACTGGTTACTCGCCTATACACAACTTGCCCGACTTGTACGTTCCATGGTTCAGTTTACATCGGCTCGACAATCAACGGTCGAGGCCTTCCTTCGTCTCTTCTCTGCTACTTCTATGTGTGTGTGTATGTACTATCGTGGCCAGTTTTTCTCTTCTCCTCTCTCATTCTCGATTCTTCTTTAATCTCTTTTTACTTTGTTTCCCCCACCACCATTCCCCTATTTCTTCAGTTCCTCTTTTTCCCTTTTCCTTTGACAATTTTTTCTTTCTGTTTCTTCGATGATCTTTCTTTGTTTATTCCTCTCTCTCTCTCTCTCTCTCTCTCTCTC
Organism: Bombus sibiricus; assembly: GCA_014737505.1. Lineage (NCBI taxonomy): Eukaryota > Metazoa > Arthropoda > Insecta > Hymenoptera > Apidae > Bombus > Bombus sibiricus. Next base: position 166,718 of record JACXIM010000131.1, on the reverse strand, counting down.
CCGTTCCCTCTTTTTTCCCCCACTGCTGTTTCCAATTTTGGCGAAGTAATAACAATTTTTACATTTATCTACGTACATGGAACAGTTTGTTTGAGATCTTTTACGTGAGAATATGCGAGTATACGTATCTATGTATACAGCACTTTGTTTGAGCTTCTAGTTTTCAATTTCTATGAATTGTGACGACGATTTTCCGCGCTTTGACATTAATACTCTTATCGCTAACAAAGATGAATTTTTAAAGGATACAGATAAGTATTTTATGTGCAAAAGCAGGTAAAAAGAACACTTTCGTTCGTATTCACTTTAGCCGTTCCAGCAATGATATATTCTTCAAATATAGATATAAATTGATTCAGGAATTCGATGCGTTTATTTCAGTAAAATGAAATTATATCCTATTTCTTTATATTGGAATTTAGTTGATTTACTTATTCGAAATTACTAGAATCTAGTGGTCATTATAGTATTATCTTCTTTGACAATGTAATTAAGTTTTGCATCCATTCAAGTCAATTGTATTATACGAATTTTTAATAGCGATCACGTATTTCCTGAATTCACGATTTATTTGTGATAGCAAAAATAATGACTATAGATACAAGTGTAAAATTTTATTGTAATTCTGAAATGATTGTTTTCACCAGTTTTGCTCTTTCGAAATTTCTTTTATAAAGCATCCGTATATTTAGAATTTTGAAACTTGATAATTCATCGCAAGACACTGTTAGCTTTCCAAGCTCTCATCTTATTTCTTTCTTGGAATCACTATTGCTAGAAGATTCCAGAAATTGCATATCCGCCCGTGTTTGACGTAAAAATTTCGATTTGAAGTCGCATTATCGTTCTTAACATCGCGCTCCGAATACGTAGCACTCTTTCGCGAAACTCTTTATGGAACACTCCGAGAACGTGCTTGAAAAATTCTGACCTACTGTTGGTGACCTAATGAGTATAGAAATTGCTTGGAATCAAATGGAATGAAGAAATTTGCGGCATTCTCAGTTCCCCAGGAATGTTTTTATTAAGCGTTCGAGTTCAAAGAGTTCGTGTCCGGACTCTCGACGAGTGTTACTCGCTATTGAAGATGTCGAGTTTCTTCTCGCTTTTTATAATTATGCAAGTATGTATCTACGAAACTTATCGATTACTGGTGCTACCTTTTACTTGTTATATCGACTGAATAAACTGCCGCGACCAAGTACCTCTTCTTCTCTTCCGAAGAACCTTGAAACGTGGAAACCGCAGGTGGAACGGATCTTCTCGTACACGTTTTTTACACCTGCCGGTCATCCCTCTTCAGGGAATTTCTTGGCTGTGCTGTGAGCTTAAACACGCGAGACTCGGACCACGCGTTGGATAGTTTGTCGATTAACCGACTTTGAAACATCTGTCATACGTTCTACGTAATTCGGTTTTAAAAATAAATTATTACGATATGATTAGAACGAATGAGAAGTTTTTATAATTAAGATTAATTAAACATACTATATATTTATCATATAACATACAAGAAGACTGAAAAGGCAACACCCAGCAGATCTCACAAAGAATATAACCTAACAAACACGAAGATGGTACCCCGCTGGGGGTAACCTTCCACATGCTATGTATATTTAAGTTATAATATTTTACCAAATGTCCCACTGGACATATTGTAAAATTACAATAAATAATATAAAAAAAAAAACATCAAGCATAGAAAGAAGACTGAAAAGGAAACACCCAGCAGATCTCACAAAGGATATAACCTAACAAACACGAAGATGATACCCCGCTGGGGGTAGCCATCCACATGATAATCTAACAGCTAAAAAATTCTACCTAATGTCCAAATTGGGCAAATTGTGAATTTGAAATATTAAATAAAAAAAAAAAAAAAATATAACATATACAGTAGAATTCGTTGCTATGCGACCTTGTCAGATATTTTGAAATTGTACAATCAAATGTTTTATTATCTGGAAACAGATTCGATCTTGAATTATTCTGCGGGCAAATTAAGATTCTTAAACATTTTGTTATCAAGTACTACAACAAGGTTCAAGTTTCACGAATCTTACCGTTTGTGTGCGTATGCTGCTTGGTACAATTTCTAATCTTTAAGAATACAATAACTTTTACAATAATACACTTATATTTAGGATAAATCGGTATAGGAAATAATAATTTAATTTTGGAATATAATTTCGCAAAAATGATTAAAGTTACAAAGATTGTTATATAACTCATGTTTAAATACCAATGGTGACACGCGCTTCACGATAACTAATATCAAAGTCATCAATCGAGAATCGTAACAACTTACAACCATTTCTTACCCCGAGTTTGTAGTACCTTTGCACAGAGTCGATAACATATTCGTAATTTAAAACCATCAAAATATTTATTCCAGTAAACCATACTAAATAAAAAGAAAATAAATATGTAAATAGGGTATAGAGCAAAAGTAAACTATAAATAAAATATATAAATAAAAAAGAATACAGTATCGTGTAAAAGTCTTAGATAGTCTGAAAAGTGTCAAAAAGTATATCAAATAGAGATATTTTTATAAGTTTTTAAAATGAAGAAGTATCAGTGATATACTTAAATTTTGTTAAAATAATATGTCTAATATAATAACGCGAGATCTTTTGGAGATCTTGTTCAATAATTTCAATAAATTTATTTATCCGTTATTTCTTTCTATTATATTTCAAACTATCGTTTATATCTTTTACTTCCTTTCGTTTTATCGTTCATTCCAAACCGGTGCTGTACATGTTTTATAGCATTTGATTTAGGATTCTACCTGTCGAGGTTATGTCTGTAAAGAGTGTTCCTGAAAAGTCTGTAAATTAAAAAAGATTACAAGCAAGTAGCTTTTATGTTACACGATGCGAAAATGTTTCGTGTAAATGTAATTCTTCCATTACGAAATCACTGCGCTTACCATCGCGCCGTGTAACAGCCACAAGATTTTTACACAGTCACACATGCAGCTAATTCAAAATTATTCTAAACTTTTTGCGATTGCACAAATGTATGGATCGGTTGTAACGTTACATTCAGTCGTCTCCTGCTATATGTTCTTGAACTTTGATTGCAAAATTTTCATCGATGACGCATTTAACAGTGCAAAGTACGTTACAAGTTACATACAAGGAAGACTAGATTAAAAATTGTATCAAATAAAAATGCTATACGTATACAGCATCGCGAATTTTAAGAATTCTAAAGCATCACGGTATTAATTTATTAAATTGTAAAGTTATTTTGGTCGTTGCAGACGCCTACTGTATATCTAGTCGGTTAATATATTGATAGGTACACGTTAGTTGCAATCTTTTACCCTATAATTAACACCTGTTACTTTTGCAAAGCTCTACATGTATGTGCTACAATATGAAATTAAAATTTTACAAAAAAATATATGAACATTAAGTTGTATAACTATTCGATATTTTTCACATTATTAAATGTAGTTTTCCAATGATATATCTTTGAAAGAAGATGTATTTTTTATGCATGCTTCATTTTATAGCAACATTTAAATAGACTATAATAACGTTTGATAGAGTTGTTAATTAATCCAGTTGAATTTAAATAAATTTGAATAAGATATACGGATTGAATAAGATATAGACATACGGCCTTAACATTTTATATTTTTTATTATATTTTTATTTTATGTTAAATTTTCAAACTCGATAATCCAATGAACGAAGCCTCGAATTTTCTTATTCCTGATTTTTACTCCATTTTGATTCATCTCTTCGTGAGTTTGGTACTCGTTCCACGAATTTAAGCCCACAACACTAATATATATATATATATATATATATATATATATATATATATATATATATATTATTTGCATATATAACGTAAATTTATAAGAAACCCGAGCAATAATAAACCCACATTAATAATTGGAAATGCTCGTTTATGCCGGGCATGCGTAAGAGGCTACATGTCGATTTTTGTTACGAAAGAAGGAAAGTTCAGAAAAAGACCGCTGCGAGTTTCAAGCGCGCATTTTTATTTGCCGTCCGCGTTCTGCGCGTCTCGACGATTTTCGATTATGCGGCCAGTGAATCATGTATTTTTTTTTTTTTTTCTTTCCAGTTGGAGTGCCTACGTACCGAATATTTTCTTCGTTCATGTATTAGCGATGAGTCAGACGAAAACACACGTTCACTGTACACAGACCAATACACGTGCAATTCGCAAGACCTTCGATATGATACACCGTATTGCACACGAATCTCACGACTCTATTATCGAACGTATTCCACGAAAGTCAACTGCTCCACCACTTTTACGCGCGAAACGCATTCGACGCTTCGCATTGAAAATTGGACTCGACTTCCAGGAATCCTACGACAGATCTTTCTTTTTGTTATGCACCTGTTTTATGCAATAGAATACTCGGATGGCGCAGTGGCGCCTTTTCATGTTCGATATAATGATTGATAAACGAAATAAATATCGATACGGAATTGCGTTACGTAACGCGTAAACAGACGTGTACAGCGAGAACAAGACGTCTTTATACGCTTGTTAATTTTCGAATTTTATTCTCCAATGATAATTTGGACATGTTTGGATCTAATTAACCGATACTTGCATATTAATTGACGACAACGGATTAACGGATACTAATGAATTAATGGATATTAATTAATGAGTAAATACTTTTTGTAGCTACGACGTAGTAAGCGTGGCACATCTATCACCTAACATATTAATTACGTTACAAGTATAACCTCGATTCTCGTAAATTTTTGCGTCATAGTCAATAAAATGTTATTCGTGCAATGAATGTGAAATTGCGAATTCTCATGTGACACGTATCGTTGAAAGTTGTCTAAACAATTTTCTGAACTACATCTTTTTTGGATTTGTTTCTCTTCAGAATAGGAAATACTCATTGGGAACTGTATCCTAGAAAAGAGAAAAGATCGCTCAAATGATTTATTTGAATCAAATATTACGTATAGGTTAACTATATTTTAAATGTAAATTTAAATTTAAAGGCAACGAGTAAAGAGAAATATTAAAATGAAGCTTTCGCGATGACAAAATTATCGTATTTTCTTTCACGGCATACAACATTAATTCTAATCTTAAAATTAAATGTTTTCAACGTTAACGAAATACAAACCATCTTACCAGGAATTTTGCATATTTATTTTTCTGTTCAAACCTGTTGTTTTGGACTATGACATCGAGGTACGTAGTTGCTCGCAGAGAATTCTCAATGAACATTGCCACGGAGCGACGTATACGTACTGCATACGTACATATCTGTGCATGAAATTGTTTCGAACTGAATTGTTTTACCGAAGGATTGCTACCGGCAATGGCACTGAGATGTCGGCGAAAATTCCCTAGAATTATCACTAGCATTCGTCATGCAAATGCGTATTATCACGTTGCGAAACAGCGAGATAGAAACGGAGACAGAAATATATTCCGAAAGAGTCACTCGTGATATGTGTATTTGCGCACAGCTTCGCTCTTTTAGTCTCGATTAAATTACCGCCTCGATTAATCAGTGTAGAAATCACGAAGAACAGTCTGCTACATGGGAGACTTTTCAGGTTGACAATGAATACTAAGTGGAATGTTGGCAGTCGAGGAATAATACTATTTCTATAGTATGAACTGCTTTATTCAGAAGAATCGCAGTGATTCATAGAATCACGCGCAATGATTCATTTTTACGCGCATAGCAATTGTAATTAATTACAAGACTCATCATGACTTATCTTTATTTTATTCAACTTGTATATTTACGCATTCCTGAATCTAAGATTCTAATGCAAATCATTCGAATCATTTTCTTGAATATCTCACTTATTACCTCCTGTTAAATGAAAATTCTTTTTACATCTGTTTTACAAATGTTCCTCATTGTTCACTTCAATTAATTACATTTCTTTAAATTGCATGTATTCAATGGGTCGATTCTGGTAGATTTATCCAGAATGAATCAGTGTCCTGCATATTTATGCGTATCATTGGCGAAGCATGAGTAAATCAGTTGGATGCTTTCTGTTGAGTCTTTTGGGGATGTTTGAGTAGCAGTTTTTAGTCATACGTGGTATTTTATTCTGTTAAGGTGAGCATTGATACGGTTTGTAATTTTCCTTTCAACTGTAGGTATTTTTAATGTTTCTCACGAGCCATGGCGCGTTTAAAATTGATCGCAAAATGCCAGATGGGAGATTTTCCACTTTTTAAATATTCGACCTTGGTAGACGTGCTTCAAATTTGCAGTCCGTATCTTCAGATAGGTTCCGATTATGGCCTTGTAGAACGTCCGGATGTATCCATTACATATATTTTCTTGTAATTTTTATTTGTTTTATTTTTCCTTGAATATGATTTTTCTAGTTTAATTTATTTACTTGATTTTGGTGGCTATGAAAGTTTACTCTGGGAGCTGGTTTTTTACGGAGGCTGAAGATGATGCGCAAATATTTGCCTGAATTGAATATTACACGAAATGTCATTCAGAATATAGAATTATGAAACTTAAAAATCTGAGCAAAATCATTCAAAGTATTTCCAAGTTATTCAACATTCAAAATTGGCATTTATTTTAATTTGCTGAAAGCAAAAGCACATTTGTATCTTAACCTTTCGATCTAGTTGCAATTTGTACAATATGAATAAAATTGAAGCGAAAAGATCTGCGAGTTATGAGAAACTGAACGGTTTTGTTTAATCTCTATTGCAACAATTATACAACAAACTACCATTATGGATTATGTGATGTAACAAGTTGAATCATTCCTCAATATCTCAAATAATATAAATCCCTCTCATATTAATTAATTAATTAATCTGCTGTAAAACACATAATTTTCTTCAATAGACAAATAATTAATTCATTAAAGTTGGTATAATAGCAACACACCCGAACCGACTGGCTGCGGAAACGATCAACACATCAAGCATAGAAAGAAGACTGAAAAGGATATAACCTAACAAACACGAAGATGGTACCCCGCTGGGGGTAGCCACCCACGTGATAATCTAACAGCTAAAAAATTCTACCTAATGTCCAAATTGGACAAATTGTGAATTTTAAATATTAAATAAAAAAAAAAAATTAAAGTTGGTATGAATCTGAATATCCGTGTATTAATGTCAATGTCGCATAAATCTGAATATTATATGCAATGTATATACATATGATATATTTAGAATAAATTAATATATGCAGTTAATACTTGCTATGGTATTCGTAATCATATTCATTTCTCTCTCTCTCTCTCTCTCTCTGTATGCTTAATTTTATGTTTAATACAATTATGCAATAGTAATTTTAACAAGTTTTCGTAGCATCATATCGAGAAACTAGCTATACGTATGCAAGAGCCATTAGCTCTTAAGTATTCAATATATAATAGATTAGATTTATAATAGATTGTTCATATCCTAACCTTATTCTAGAAACTTTTCGGTAATAAACATAAATGGCAATAAAGAACTGTGTTGCAATATTCAATGCCTTGTTTATGACGACATTGAATGACTTTAAAATTACGTTATGATAATTAAACAAAATACACTTCAGAATCATCAGATTTTCTCATTACATAAATCTTATGATATTAAAGAATCACAAATTAGACGAAAGGCAACGTTTTATTTCGCATATCTTTTTGTCGATTATCGTAAAATTGTTGTAAAATTTATTTGGTAAAATTTTTTTTATTGATTCTTGTCATTTCTTCCAATAAAAAGTCGTGTTTTAAATTTCATTATTTACATTTATTTACATTTATGTAAATTTATATATGTATGAGTTAATTTACATTTAACAGTCAATGTGTCAATATTTAATGACATTATATCGCTGTACGTATTGTATAGTGTAACAAATTTCGAAGAAAATAAATCTAGAAATAGTAAGTAAAAATGAAAGATAAATAAAAAGACCTGGATACTCAAAAATCTCAACTGCGCTTCTTCGAATACGAATCACTCGATAGAATTATATTTCTCTGGTCTTTTCATTTCCTCTTGTTTCATAATGTGCGCGTGCGTATGTTTATCGTTGTCGTATATGAATAATAAAATCTCTTTGTCTCAATATACTCTTAATATTCGAATTGGACATCAAAGTTCCGGATAAAGTATCAAAACTCTTGATATTAGAGTATTAGAGATGTAGGTATTATATTGGTAACGAAGATCGAATTGAAACAGGTATATATTTCTATCGTTGAAACGTGTTTGTATTTCCACGCAATCTTTCGTTTTCGCAATTTATCGACAATCTTTAAAGTACTAAGTTTTACGGGAAAAAACAATAAAGCTATGTTACTATCGTTACACGTCTGATAAGTAGTCGTTTGGCAATTCCAAAGATATCCGTCACCTATTTATTTTCGCCGGTTATCTAGCATTATCTGGCTGCGCCACGTTTCACTTCAGTTTGTTTCATTACTTGCACGAATGCCCTCTATGCCACGCAATTTCCTCGCCACTCGAACCCAAGAGTCATCATTCGCTCATTAGCAATCGAGCATGACGCAAATCGGCGCACGCCACTGTTTTTTGTTGATCAGCTTTTCCTGGAACTTTGAGTGTGTCTGGATAACCAGATTAAATCGCAATGTCTATCAGATATGACTTAACAACCGGCCATGCTGACAACGTATTGGTCGATTGATCCACCTTGATACGGGGTATTATATTTTGTCTTTGATACAGGTGCAAAATTTTGTCTGCTTCTTGTGTTATCTATAGATGGCGTTATTTTTCTTTAAAAACATTATGACGGATCGAAATAGAAGCTATGTACGTAGTGTCTTACTTTAACACGTTGACTGCCAGACGAATTTTCCATTTTCCCAGTTATGCGATGCATGTTATGTTGAAATATTATTTGCAGCAAATAAAATGAATTATAAAATCATGCTTGAAGCATTTTTCGTGGTGAGGGCCACCGGTGACCCCCAGACAATTATTACGATTGTCCTTTTTTTTTTATAATTTTTTTTAATATTTGCTGCGTCGCCGGTCACCGGTAGCCCCCACGGCGCTATAGCCAAATCGAGTGCTGGTCACCGGTGACCCCCATGGCAGTCAACGTGTTAACAATACGAAAAAAGAAAAAAGAAAATGATAGCTAAGACGTATGTCAGTTAGGTGGCATTCGAACTATGTGAAGCGAATTTTCGCTATTGGATTTAATTCAGCTTGATAGGTTAGGCTGTCCAAAAAGCCTTTTATATTTATAACTACAATTATATCGTAACTATTTTCTACTATTCCATTGTTATTTTCTATCAGCTTTTAACTTCATAATACCATCCTTGAAAAATTTCCCAGTTTTACGTTCGAAAAACTTCTCCACATGCGTTTTACGAGTCTCTAAATCTGCCAATTTTTACCCTTTGAGAGAATTTTGTAAGGCTCGGAATAAATAAACTTGCGAGAAAACGATACGATAAACGTAATATGACGAAAATGTGTTTTTAATCTTTTACAAGTGATAAACTGTAATAATTTTGATAGTTTCTCTTATAAGAAAGGTTGATACGTAAGATTTCAGACATATGTATATAATGTTCAAATTTCGGATAATTCAGGGATCGATTCTAAAGTCTGAAAATCGAGTTTATTGTGAAAATACTTGAATGAATTACAGGAGTAAATAACAGTTAATAAGAGTAATAATTAAATAAACAACAACCAATTAATAACAGTAAATAATAAATAACAAGTTGTGTGTAGTATCTACCTGAAAATCGAGAATCGATTTTCAACGTCCTCAGCTACCGATCTTTCTCCGTCAATTTTCAATGTTTTAAATAATTACTCTTTCTTCTATGGTCTTGTCTATCTCTGATGTTGCTCTCTGTCCGTCTGTTTGGAAAATGCGTGTCCGTAAAACAAAGAAAGTCGTTCTGTCCGTGAAACAAAAGAAAGTCGTGCTGTCCGTGTTTGAACTCCTAGGGAGTTTTACATTTATGCATTTGCAAAAACAGAGAAAGATGTTGGCGCTCGAAGCGACATCAATGTCATCTACTGACAAAAACGAAAACATTTTTCGGCCAACGCTCGCATATATACAATGCCTGATCAAAAAGTTGCAAGACTTTACAAATATTTACAAGAAACGTCTTTTAAAATAATCTCCTTCGCTATACTTACACCTTTGAAATTTTTTTCCCCAGTTTTCGATAGCCGCCTGCTACGTCGACTCTGAAAATGAATTTAGCACGTTCATCGATTTGGCAATGATTTCCTCCCACGTAACGAAACGAGCTTTTCACTTTGACTGCGACGGTGGTCATTGGTGACCAGAGCGCTTGAACTTACAATTGTAAAAATTGAATGAAAATTGACAGTTAGGGCATTTTGAATATAACCGATAAATAGGAGATACTTTGAAATAAAAAGTGCCCCATTGAACAATTAAACATTTTTATTAGAACGTCAATAGGAAAAAAAAAAAGAGAACAAATGTTGCATCTAAACACTGTGGCGTCCTGAGCGAAACATGTAATTTCGGCGTGGCAGTCAAAGTGTTAAGGCAGGGGAAAAAGAAACGATCTGCTAGAAAGAAATTCTGGTGAATGCGGTGGTTGCGCCACTATAGTGGCTCACTCCACCGACTCATTCGCTTTTTTCTCACTACGTTTTATAACAGTGTTAACAATGTACAGACAGAATACATAGTCTTTGTTTTTGATACGCCGGTGTCAAGTAGCAATTGTTGCTTTTCGTTAAAATAAATATACAAAATGTCGCTTCAAAATAAAAAACGAGGAGCAATTTGAAAAACACTATCACGCTATGAGTGTGAAAATTGTGACATGGGTCTATGTGTCGTACCGTGCTTTAAAATATATCACACTCAATTGTATTATTAATTTTTAATGTAAATTATTAAAGTTTAAGTATATGTTTTTAAGAAAAATTATAACTTAGTTATCAAAAACTTCATTCCAACGTGCTTGCGTAGAGAACACCATTATCCGTCACACGTTGCAGCGCTGTATCGTTTACTATCGTTTGTACCTAAATAAGGTTAAGTGAGGAATAAACAATGAAAAATGGTCCTTCCAACCTTCCAACCTTCAGATCCTAACGTCTCGCCTATCACGTTTTGCAAATGACGTCCCCGAACTTTGTGGAATTTGGTCTTGAAGAAGGAGCGCGAGAGGCTGGAGAGGAATATTATCTGTGGAACATAGTCGTCGATTAACGGGATGCATGGACGAACCTAACGTGCGATCAGGGAGCTGCAAGCAGGACAAACCTGACGAGAAATCAAGGAACCGCAAGAGGCTAACGCTTCGTGAACGAAAAAATGCAATGAGAAATCGGAGAGTCATTGCAGAAAGACGGCGAAGATAAACTCGACGCGAAGTGGAAAAACTGCTAAGAGTTGTAGACGCTGTTGGTAAGTTGAAGGATTTCCAGGCGAATTTATTGCGAAATCCTGGAGTTTTTGGACGCAGGCGACCTCGATGCAAAATCGGTGAGTCATTAGACGCGTTTCTTTCGGATATTAGTAAGACCTTGTAAATGTGCATAATGATATGTTATAAAGCTACCACACGACGTTACTAATTAGCGGGTTTCGAGAATAACTAAACTTGATTTAATCGGAAACACTAGTACGTATGTACGTGTATCGTAAAATCGTGTCGGGATAAATTTAGATGTGTTATCTAATGTACACTGTTGGCTGTATGTATCAGGATATTTACTCATTGCTTCATTTACCTATTTGGTAACATCGACGTCGTGCTATTTTTCCACATTTAAAACAACGTGCCTAATATCTAGTGACAAATTGCCAAGTATATATAGGAGATATCAGTAAAACTCCCTAGGAGTTCAAACACGGACAGCACGATTTTCTTTGTTTTACGGACAGACATTTTGAGAGACACGCATTCTTTCAAACGGACGGACAGAGAGCAACATCAGAGACAGACAAGACCATAGAAGAAAGAGTAATTATTTAAAACATTGAAAATTGACGGAGAAAGATCGGTAGCTCAGGACGTTGAAAATCTCGAAATTCTCGATTTTCAGGTAGATACTACACACAACTTGTTATTTATTGTTTACTGTTATTAATTGGTTGTTGTTTATTTAATTATTACTCTTATTAACTGTTATTTACTCCTGTATTTCATTCAAGTATTTTCACAATAAACTCGATTTTCAGACTTCAGAATCGATCCCTGAATTATCCGAAATTTGAACATTATATATATTTCTACAAGATAGTTATGCAAAATGTATGGTAAAAAAACTTGTATAGTTATTTGCACGAATCATAGAAAAGTAACCGTAATCTTTTGATCTAAACTTACTGAGGAAAATTTTAGATTGATTTTAATTTTAGAAATTGGTTAGGGAATTCAGTGGAGTTCAAAAATTTGAATCCAACTCGTGGAATTATTTACAAAAAATATGGAATCAAAGAATAACAAATATATATATATATACAAATAGGAAATTTAATAATACAAATGACAAAATTAAAAGAGAAAAGAACTTCTTATTCGTGTAACATGGGATTCTTCGTAGTCTGTAGCTCCAAACCATTAAACATAATAATTTGCTTTAAAAAGTGCCTAATATTTTGTTCGATTTACCTCATTTTCTTTCGATTCTCACGAACGAGAGTGTACGCGTGTACATATAAAGTACACGTATGCTGCTACATTCTTCTCATTTGTTTTCACTCACCTCATAGAATTGAATGATTCTATAGAAAAAGTAGATAACCAAGTAAGGTAAATTGGAGATAATGAAGTAATTACATAAGTAAATAATTAAGTAAAAATAATCGATGCAATAAATGCGATAGGTATTGAAAATTATTACATATCAACTTTTTGAATGTTTTACAGTTTGCTTGACTGAATCGTCTTGTACATAAAGCAATTTCCATTAATTAAAATGATTAACGTAATTTAAGCTGAGAAAATAAAATAAAGATTTCAGTCCTAAAAACGATGTAAATAACACTTTCTTGAAATGAATTTTTGATAAATTTTTCTTTAGGTTTCGTTGTTAACGATTCTCACGAATTCAATACGTTTTCTTTTTTTTTTTTTTTTTTTATTTAATATTTCAAATTCACAATTTGTCCAATTTGGACATTAGGTAGAATTTTTTAGCTGTTAGATTATCACGTGGGTGGCTACCCCCAGCGGGCTACCATCTTCGTGTTTGTTAGGTTATATCCTTTGTGGAATTCAATACGTGTATTAAATCTCTCGCTATCATTATCTATTGTCATTTATACTTATTTATTTAACCCGATCATGCATAATCGTGAAGGTAAATGGATTGAAATCTCGTCTGGGTAATATACTTAGTGAACATAAAAAAAAAGATTCATATCGGGATATGTTATCGTAGTAATGTATTCGGTAAATTTCCAACATGCGCAAACTATAATCGCTTAAATAAGTGGGTTAACGATGGTAATTGACGATCTTCGTCTCCGTTGAAATTACGCCGAGTCAAGGGCTAATAATTATTCGATGCGCTTTTCCGCAAATACCTATTCGATGTTTCGGTCAATTTCGTCGAGGTAGTTACCTTACTTCGTTCGGTAAAGGAGAACAAGACGAACATGGGCGCGAACGAGGCATATTAATTATTAAAATGGATCGTCGCCTTAATAACCACGACGTCGAATTCAGTTCACAGGTCTTTTTTATTTTTCAAAGTGGGGACACTGAAGCGAAGGACTGAAGCGTTTTAAGGCGATAAACATAATTTTTTTCTTGTCACGCGCGCTATCGACGCGGAGAAAGCACGGTCCTTCGTGGAAACAGATCGTATCCTTGATCGTATCGATCTGTGCCTCGTCTATGCAGATCTTTTGGACACAGGAGAAATCGAAACGGAGAAATTACTTTATAATCGTACAGAGTGCGGCCGAATAAGCGAGCATGAAGTGATTCCTTGCGAAAAAATAAAAGGATAATACACAGTAAAATTTGTTCATACGACGCTTCGTTTTCGAGCAAATCGAGTTTGAAAATTTATCAAGCATACTCGAACGTCGCTGTGGCGCGTGATGCAACGCGTGAAAATATTTTTTCTTTTTTTTATTTGGTAATTTATTTACAATCAATTCTGCTAGAGAATTTTAAGTAACTTCATTTGGCGTGGTACAGTAACTTGGATTATAATAATTTATATTATGATTGATTCTAGTTTAATGCTTCAATCTAAAGGGTATTTTCTTTTTAGTCTGCGGGTCTGATCCGCCGTGTCGAGTAGTTGGGTGACTAAAGGGTTGCGATGGTTGTTGACTCTTGTGTCATATCTGCATTTGAACTTGTATATTTCTTCTTTGACTGTGGGTATCTTGAGGTCGCGGTGGATTGTTTCGTTGGTGACATACCAGGGTGCATTTAATAGGGATCTTTGTGTTTTCGATTGGAAGCGTTAAAGTATTTCAATGTTGGAATTACTTGCTGTTCCCCATAGTTGGATTCCGTAGGTCCAGACAGGTTTTATTACGGTCTTATAGAGGGTAATTTTGTTCCGTGTACTTAGGTTGGAGCGTCGGCCAGTGAGACAATAAAATGTTTTGAGTTTGTCCTTAAGTTGCTTGGTATCAACGCGTGAAAATGAGTGGAAAATGTGTCAAGGAACGAAAAATGCTATTAGCTTTTGTCCGAAATGCGATGGGAAAGTTGAAAAAATGAATGGAAAGATGAAAAGGTGGCGGTCAAATTTATCCACGCGTTACACTGAATATCTTCGTCATCCTTGGATACTAATCCATCCACGAAATAATTCTGAAGAGATTCTACTGGTAAATCGATGGAAGTTTCGAATCGAGCAAACGCAAAGTATCACAAGATCCTTGTTGCCCGTTGTTCTCAAGTAGCAACAATCTGCTGGTACTTCAGATCTGCCCGATTTCAAACTTTGATTGATTTGTCAGCAGAATTTCTCAAGTATCATCACGTCGAAACAGATGAATAATTATTCTGTAACTGTTCTGTGGGCTCGGAATTTTTTAAGAAAATGAAGATTAAGCGTAACGCGCGGATGAGTTTGGCCGTTGTCACGGTTTCACTCATTTTTTCCCACTTTCTCATCGTATTTCCAATAAATGCCAATAACATTTTTCGTTCCGTTCGCCAGGACGCCCGAAAACGATCATTTTTTAACATCCTCTTTATCGTACGAGCGTATTGCCGTGTTAATTGAAATACGCCTATCTGGCCAAAAGGTAATTCTGACAAAAATGACTTTTAGTATTTAACGACCAGGCATCGATTTCACATGCCTCTGGAATATGAATCGTTATGTATTCAGTTGCAATGCAACTATATATAAATTATTTATATAAATATAAACTGTAATATATATAATATGACTTTACATAAGCGAAAGTTCGAGAGTCTTAAGCTCAAACTCTATTTGTTTGAAAATGAAGTTTTAAACGGGGAAACTTTATTCCACGTTTCACTTACTTTCGCACGTATAACGAGCTTCCATTGATCGTTTACATATACCTAGACGGTACTTAGCCAAGTATAAGTATACTATATGCTTGACAAATTTTGAAATTCAATTTTGTCACGCACCAAGCGATAAATGACAAAATTTTATTCATAGTTTTTCTCATAAGGAATCACTTTGCCCCCGTATATACATTGTTGTACGTGTTATTCGATCGCACTTTATATTATCATTGAAAAAAAAAGTGGATTAAGTGCCTCTAGCAAAACACGTGTGCCTGCAACTTACTCTCGCCGAGTCGTCTACTGTTTATGCTAGTCCTTCTCATACCAGTCATTTACTTAACAACGTGGTACTACATGGTTTTCTTTATTAAGGCAATAAAAATTAACATTCTCGTAGCTGCTACTATTATATCTTAATACACGGTATGACAAGGTTAAATTTCTGCTCGCACGTTTAGCGACGATAATGTTTCACGAATACCTTTAACACGTTTGTTACAGCGTAATCCAAATTATCCGTATAAATGTCAATCAATATTTTTTCATTTAACGACTCATATCTTTACTCATATCTGTTGGAATTTTCACAACGAAGAGATGTTGTAACATCAAGTTTTGCGTAAAAGTGAGAAAATCATTATCAAATTACAGGTGATTTTAGCTTAGATTTTAGCTTTGGTGAAGATTGCCTCGTGCACAGCCATCTCGTCGGTACAAATGTTTTCAAATGACAAGGGCGACGATGAAGAAGATACTTGAAGCGGACAGGTAGAAACGATGTCAAACTCCAAATTAGCTGTGACAATGATTGATTCCCTCAAGAATGATATAATACTTTCTTTAATAATGATGCGATGATTTGCTTAAAAGTTCTTTAAAATTCAAGATGAAAGTCTTACTCGTTGACGATTACAACGCGATATTGCGTCTGCAAGAACGCCAATCAGTATAACGATAAAATTAAATTCTTATACTTAATTATTGCCCTTACTCTCTCGATTTGGCTCCAGATAACTGCTTCTCTTTCGAAAATTAAAATTGGAATTAAAACTTTTGTTATCGCATTCGATGGGCATCTGATATTTAACCGATTGTTACAACGAAATTAATTTAGAAGAATTAGAATTTAGAAATTAATTTAGTAATTAAGTTGGAAGAATTTTCAAAGATTTCTAAGCCATTATGTGAATATCATAAGCGAGCCCATCGGAAATTATTTCAAAAGAAGTAAATAAAAAAGATCTACTGCGTCGTCTTTTGTGCGTTCATGTATGTACTTTACTTTTTCCTGGTCTCGTTATTCTTTTGCTGCACCCTGTATATCAGCAGAATATACATAAAAGTATTGTATTATTACTAGACTATAAATCTTTCTGCATTTGTGCGAAATTTAAAGATACAAAAGTGCACGGAATGCATACAATACACAAAACTGTATAAAACATCCAAAGTAGGATGTTCGTTGTCTCCATTTAAGTTCTATCACTTCAGTTGTGCCCATTGAGATATAAATTTGCATGGAAACCTGCGGTCTAATTATTACAAAATGTGTTATATTAATACCACTTACATCATGGATTATGTATATTGCACGGCATGTGCCACACATAAACGACCAATCAGCGCCGACTACTGACTAATCAAAGTCAAATCGTGTGGAGAAAGGAAAATATAATGGGAAATGTATAAGTCAAGATTCTGCGTAAAGTAGCTATATTTCGTGACAAACTCAGACACCTTACTATCTCCAAGTGTCTTTAGCTAGTCAATCCATAACTACGAAACGATTAAACCTTCCGCGGTTCGAATCTCGGGTCTTTTGCCCCCCACTCTCATTATCGTTTGTCAGGAAAAAAGTCTTGAAATAGTTTTTATTTTATAAGATAAATCAAAGAACCAAATTTCTAAAATACATTGTTATTAGTTTGAGCGAAAATTAAATAACGCTTATATGATTCATTCATTAAATATTATCGATCTTACAATACATCAAAGGATAGAATATTATCATTCATTTCCAACAGTAAGATATTTTAATGTAGTATTTAGGTATACAACGACATACAGTTTTTTTTTTATTTAATATTTCAAATTCACAATTTGTCCAATTTGGACATTAGGTAGAATTTTTTAGCTGTTAGATTATCACGTGGGTGGCTACTCCCAGCGGGGTACCATCTTCGTGTTTGTTAGGTTATATCCTTTGTGTAGTTTATTTATGTAATTGTTATTGTTTCTCTGATTTGCTCTAATTCACGAAAAAATACAAGTATTTCAATCACGTAACAGACAAGTATTTGTGAAAAATACTTTAGTATGAACACTGTATCAAAAATACGAAGAATATTTCAGCTAATAGTAAACTTATACAGCTTACTCAAACTCATATTTTTATGAACACGAATAAGGAAATTTTTTTTTTATTTAATATTTCAAATTCACAATTTGTCCAATTTGGACATTAGGTAGAATTTTTTAGCTGTTAGATTATCATGTGGCTGGCTACCCCCAGCGGGGTACCATCTTCGTGTTTGTTAGGTTATATCCTAACGACATACAGTGACTCGGGAAAGTATTCGAATACTCTTAGGAACTTTATGTGTATATATATTGAATTTTGAAATTTCAATGGTAATGGTAAACGGGAAACGACCGTTGCCATTACATCGCCAAAATATAAGACGGATCTATGTGTGTACATAGAAATTAGAAAATATTCATTGGAAGCATAACTTTGTAAAAATGACCAAAGTATTTAAACAGTCGATTATTCGCTATATCAATAAGCCACGACATTTTGCGAGACTGTCTTTACCACTAACTGTATATTTTAAAACTGTTGAGAATTGTGGATCGTAATCGCCGAAATAAATAAGGAAAGGAACACTTTTATTACACGTAGAGATCATAATAACATGGTTTTGTATTTATTTAATATGTGATTTACAAGATATTCATAGATACCCATTGCACGCGTTTCAGCACTCTCCTAGTCTCACTTTTACCATGCGTACAAAACAGTGACATTCTTTTGTTCTACGAGACGCTGCGCACGCACATACATGTGTATCACTACTGCGCGGCTGATCCGGTGTAGCGCACACAATTACATACATCTTAGTAAAAACTACTGTTTATGCTGTATACTAATTTTCCACTAAGCGTTTATTGACAATAAACATCGTGTAACTTGTATATACATTTCCTGACTAGTTTCAAATTTTACCATTGTAACGATGATAGTCGTGTCCCATTACATCGCCAACGAAACTTCAAAAACTTTTGTACAATACACACGACGTATTCATAAAATAAATTTTCTTTTGTGAGTCGTACATAATTGGAAACTTAATGAAACACCAGCCACGTGGACACTATATTTATGATGTTGCGAAGCCAACAGATTATGTTGGGAGACCATCTGTTTTATAAATATACGAATCGAGCTTGATATATTTTCGCGTCATCCCCCGGACTGCTTGCTATACAGGGTACAGCACAGTCTTTTCTGGCCAAACGTTGTCAGTATATTCTACAGGCCAGGATAAGGAAAAGGAGTGATACAAACACATGTGTGTCATTTAGAGCATTATTAAAGAGCTATAACAAAAAGAAAAAATATCTCTGTTATATATGTCGGAGATGAAAGGACATTGCAATGTTTGGGAAAAATCCAATACCCTAATCCAGACTTTTACGATAGCGACACCTGAGCAATAAACTAAGAAATAGTTATATGGGTACTTAAGGTTTATAACGATGGGCTTGGGCTCGAGGTGACATAATGAATCACCGAACGTAGCCACGGTCACGGGAGGGACGTGTAATAACAGACGTATGGAATAATTATGCAGCTCTCCTTAAAAACGAAGATTAACCCGAGAGGTGGGGAGATGACTATATAGAGGCAGTTCCATTTGGACGGAAGGTTAGTTATTATACTTATCTATAATAAGTATTAACTTATTATAAATAATTAGCCATGTCACTGCGCCACGCCAGAAAAAATTACTGCAAATTCTCAATGTGAGAATTGCTTGTAAATTTACAATAAATAAAAAAGAAGTTAGTTAGTTAGTTAGTTGCTGAGAGAGTTGCTTACTGAGTTAGATACTGAGTTAGCTATTGAGTTTGTTATTGCGTTAGTTATTGAGTTAGATTTATGGAGAGAAGTACGACTTGTACGTAGCGTCACACCCGGGTCGTGTATGACATCGGATTCGTCTTCCCGTGGCCGTGGATTCGTTACCGAACCTAAATTCATGGTCATCGACATCTTGTTTGCCCGGGTGCCGTTATTATCTGCAACCTTTTGTAATTATCACATCGGTACCAATAACGATCAGCTAGAATACATAATCACGATGGTCAATTCGAATGAAGATTCTTCAAACGCCCAAAATTCCAATCTTAACCCGACATACATATATATAATATTTGCATCTAGTGGTGATAGGCGGAAGGCACCGCAGTACTTCAACTCCAACTACAACTACATTTAAAAATGTTCACCATATCTGTCAATGCGAGATTCGCAACGGCAAAAAATTAAATTTATTACTCTTTGAAGTTCTTGTTTATTACTTGTAAAGTTGAAGTCGTCAAAATATTATGATATATTCTGACTGCTACTAGATGTAAATATTCCTCATCCATTCATACTCTTTTCTCGTATATCGGTTTTTTGTTATATGTTATTAACGATGACATACAAATGTTTATGTGTCATTTTTTTCTTATTTTGACCTACATGATACACTCTGTATTGTTAAGAAATGTTAAGTTGGTATGATCGCTAGTTACTACAAGCTAAGTTGGTACAACTTCTAGCGACGCTCTTTTGTCTTACAAGTCGACCACGTGTTAATTAACTGTGTGTATCCTGTGTGGTAAGACGCGTTGTACGAGGCGGAGAAATATATTATGTGTGTGAATCGATTAATTATCAACCCCAAACCTACATTAATTAACATGTATAACTCACTTTCGTTCAACGTGGACGAAAAGCTTCGAATTGTATTCCGTGAACGCGTTGCTTACGTTCACCAGCACTTATATAGGTTCTAGTTCTTCCAGCTTGAACGTCGAGAACGTTATCCTCGTTGCTGGATTCTCAAGATTGCGTAGTGCTGCAAGTCAAAGCGAGTAACGTTCGCAAGGGACGAAAAAAGCGGTAAAAAAAGAAAATGATTTCATGGAGATGGAGAGGAGAGCGAGTTTCCTTGGTCTGCTTGAAATAAATTTACCTGTTAGACAAAGACAGGCTAGCAGAGGGATAAAAACGAAATAACGAGGAATCGAATAAAAGGAAGGACTTTACGAAATGTAGGGATTTTCATATTGTACTGCGTTTCCTGTTCCACGACGATTTGAAAATTTCGTTAAAAGAACGGTATTGTGAATGCTTCCTAGGATTTACAAAAATGATCGTCGGTTCATCCAAGTTCTTAACATGTAGGTAGTTCGCTCTTTCTATCTGTATATGTACAGTTTTTGTTGTATAACTTAATTTCTTGCGTCATTTTGTTTATAACAGAAGCAAAGTTAGATAATAAAAAATTGTGCTTTTGTGTGCACATTTTTTTGGTTGTCCATCTTATAATGGTGTATGTACAGTGAAGAGCATAACTAAACCAATAATGCAGAAGATAAATAGCAGAATTATTTTGTATAATTAAAGACAGTCCAAGTAATTTCTTAAACTCCTGAATCTACCTGAAACAAGAAATGATCCATTCAACTGAATAGAATGAATTGAATGGATAATGAGACAGGGAACTAGTATTTATATGCGTATATATTGCACAGAAAAATGTATACAGTTTCTTTTCAGAAGCGATGATATCTCAATACGATCAGGTCTCTAAACACATAGCAAATGGCGTACAAAATTGGATCAGAATCTTGGGTCGGATCAGGAAATTTTCACAAAAATTTTCTACATTGGAATGGCCCTCACAGAAGTGCGACTTCGATTCAATTAAAAACCCGTCGGGATTTTTTTAGATGAAAAATACGAGACTTTCATGAATTTCAATTCAAGTCGATTCCTGAATCGCAGAAAAGAATAGAACAGCAATGGAACGAAACTCGTGCTGGCTATTGCTGAAATTTTGTACAAAGTATATCGAAATCGATTAAAACGATCTTAAAAGCTAGGACAGAAAACTGAATCAATGAATATTTTCTGTTACACGCAAATAAAGGAATATCCACAACATTAAACAATTTTTTAAGTTAATTTTAATTGTACAAAACGTTTCTATCGTGTTTAGCTTGATGTTAATACAGTAAGAAGTGATTTATACAAAATCTCAGATTACCGATCCAGTTATGTTCTTTAATGTATATAGGTACATAATAGACACGTATTGTGCTGCAGATAAATCTAATATGTACGTATGTATTATCGTGATGCAACGGGTGATCCACCGTGTATCTTTGTATACAGGGCGTCTCAGCTAACTCGATCGCCTGGAATATTTCTCTTGTTTTTGACGATATTAAAAATTGTTTCGGATACAAGTTGAATGCGACCGTGCGGCTGACACGATCAGACCTTTCGTAGGTGAACGTGTAAAGGACATACGAAGGAGTTATATGTTTTTTTAATACATCGGTCGATACAGATGGATATTCTCTGCAAAAAAGTATCAATCTATTTATGTTGAAAAACTATTAGCAAATATTTTATCTTTAATTCGTCATATTGAACGTACGAAAGACCTTGTCTCTGTATTTCGTACGTCAAATTTCAAGAATTAAAGTTAATACTCTTAACGCTGTTAATACTATTTTTACAGAGAATGCCGAGGTAGATCAGTTAACGTATTAAAAAATATATGGTTCTATTAAAAAAAAAAAAAAAAACGCATTCACCTACGAAAAAAACTAATCGTGTCAAATTATGTCTCCCTTCGTCACATTCAATTTGTATCCGAAACATTTTTTAATATCGTCAAGAACGAGCGAGATATTCCAGGTGATCAAGCCAGATGAGACACCCTGTATACGAGCACATCTTTTGCGCTTTCTTTGCAAAGAGTCTGTTTATATTCGATTGGCAAGTCGGACGAAGAATCTTTACGATGGGGTTTGATTCGAAATTGGACGAATGCACGAGGAATTCACTTAACCTCACATTCGATTAAAATCGTTTCGCAGAAACTGGTGGAAATTGGTGGGGGACCAAAATGACTAGCGCACTGAAAACGCGTCAGAGACGAATAATACTAGCACGAGTAATTTAAACATGCTCTGCTCTTAACTAGGTAGAGAGATATTTCTTTTGAAGGAAATGTGTGTCAGCAATATGTTTGATGTAAGTTAAAATATCGAATATTATTTGCGATTTTTGAAAAAGGGAGGCACATAATCAAATCGATTTTCATCTATGTCTTTCTGCATATCACCATATCTTTCTCCAAAAAAGCAAAATGCATTGATATTTTTTTTAAACAAAATATTCGTTATATTACACAATTACTGCGAATGTATCTCGAATACATCTCAGAGAAATTGTCTCTAATTAAACCTTGATAAAGATCGCTTTTACAGGGATGGTTAATTTTCATTCGACAAGAAATCATTTCGAGAGATCATCTTTTATAATACCGATTGTACTACGTTGAGTCTTGCTTTTGGCTATTAAAATACATTATTGTTTAGAAAGCAGAAAAATTTGGTATCGATCGTTTTTGTTACAAGCCTCACGATTATTTCAATATGTTACAGTATTCGTTATAATAATTTGTATTTGTTATACGCAAATTATATTTGCGCGCAAGGTACAATGCTCGTTTACATTTTCCAATATGCGGTATTTGCAGAAAAATCTAAAACGTTACAGGCAAACATGCGATAAGCTTATTCAGACTGAATTGATTTAATTCAAAGGACAAACCATTACATTTAACGCTAAATCAACAATCCGTAATTAAATGTCCAGCTTTATATTAACGTGGATTACATATTATTGTTTATCTTACATAGTTATAATAAACTGAATTTAGCGAAATAGCAACATGTTTATGCGTATATCATCAAACATAAATATGTAAAATATACATATGTGTTTCTATAATCTCCTAACCGCATTTTACATATTTCATTTCTTTACTTGCATTCTATAAAAATACGCATTTGCACGAATATTCAATAGTATATCAATTTGATCATCGATCGTGTTTACAGAAAATAACATCTTGGCAAATTTCTTGCTGCCTTTGTATTGTTTTCTAACGTAATTTTTTCAACATGTTCATAACACGTATTAATACGTCAAAGTTTCAGATTACTTCTGATATTTCCGGTTTATGGAAGAAAATAGAATAAAGACCGGTGTAACATCGCATTGCTTGTCCGTATTGGGCTTAAAAATGTGAAACCAATCGCACACATAACCTGACAAACCTGATTTTCTAACCTAACAAATATAAAGATGCACGAATTATCGTTTGTACATTACGCGATTAAATTGTGTTATAATATAATATTGTGATATTATATGTATCATCGCGTATATAATGGCGAATTAAACTTATATAAAACAGTTTATAGAGTTTGTACGATGTTACGATGGTAGAAATCGAGCAACGGGAGTTTGCTAAGAAGTTAAGACAAACAATGTTATACTGTTTAGGAAACTGTAATATACATATTAAAAAGCAAAAGATGAATATATATATGTGGGATGGTGTGACATTAGGAAAGAACGTGGCGTGAGGGGTAATTGTTTATTAGCGTTGTCAAGATATGTTAATGTTGTCAAGGAGTGTTGTGAGCGTTACCAAGGTATGTTAAGGGAAAAATGAGCGTGATGAATGCTGTCAGAGTTGAATTTATCCTGGTCGTGTGAAGTTCGTTGTGTTGTTGTGTCGTAGAATTAGTTTTTTTTTTTTTTTTATTTAATATTTCAAATTCACAATTTGTCCAATTTGGACATTAGGTAGAATTTTTTAGCTGTTAGATTATCACGTGGGTGGCTACCCAGCGGGGTACCATCTTCGCGTTTGTTAGGTTATATCCTTTGCGTAGTTTATTTATGTAATTGTTATTGTTTCTCTGATTTGCTCCAATTCACGAAAAAATACAAGTATTTCAATCACGTAACAGACAAGTATTTGTGAAAAATACTTTAGTATGAACACTGTATCAAAAATACGAAGAATATTTCAGCTAATAGTAAACTTATACAGCTTACTCAAACTCATATTTTTATGAACACGAATAAGGAAATTTTTTTTTTATTTAATATTTCAAATTCACAATTTGTCCCATTTGGACATTAGGTAGAATTTTTTAGCTGTTAGATTATCATGTGGGTGGCTACCCCCAGCGGAGTACCATCTTCGTGTTTGTTAGGTTATATTCTTTGTGAGATCTGCTGTGTGTTTCCTTTTCAGTCTTCTTTCTATGCTTGATGTATTTTTTCTTTTTTTATATTATTTATTGTAATTTTACAATTTGTCCGGTGGGACATTTGGTAATACCATCTTCGTGTTTGTTAGGTTATATCCTTTGTGAGATCTGCTGGGTGTTTCCTTTTCAGTCTTCTTTCTATGCTTGATGTGTTGATCGTTTCCGCAGCCAGTCGGTAGAATTAGTGAGAAACGAATACACGAAACCGAGTATTATATTCGATTCTCGCGTGAGTGCAACGATATTGTATTTATCATACCGTTTATCATACCATTTATATACTTTCTTTTCTTCCCTTATTTAACGAGTAATATCAATCTAAAAATTGTCATCGTGACATTTTGCGATACTTGTGGTTTTTTGTTTTCTAAAGTCGTTTTAAATTTCTTACAAGTTTATATTACTCTCAAGACAATTATTGTAAATAAGTAAATCAGTACATATTTCGTATACGTATTCGGTTTTAACTATATGCATATATGTATATGCTCAAGTTTAATGATTCTCCCATTAGTCACCCAACTACTTGACACGACGGATCAGACCCGCAGACTAAAAAGAAAATACCCTTTAGACTGAAGCATTAAACTAAAATCAACATAATATAAATTATTATAATCCAAGTTACTGTACCACGCCAAACGAAGTTACTTAAAATTCTCAATGAGAATTGCTTGTAAATAAATCTCCAAATAAAAAAAAAAAGTTTAATGATTCTATGCGCTTCAAAATAACCATACATTCCTTTTTTTTCTAGTATTAACTGTAAAAACTGATAATTATATAGTGCGTGTCGTTGACACATATGTACGTATGACATATGCTATTCGAATGGAATTATTGCGACAGATCTTTTGAAAACTAATTTTTCAACTGACGCGGCGGATCTGATTAAAAATTTAATGAAACATTATTTTAGTTTATTCGTAATAACAATAACATTTTATGTGTACAAGATATCCATTTAATTGACCAGCGAAAAATTCGTATATTACTTTACATGAAAAAATATTTCAGATAAAAATTGAATGGTGTCGAGACAGATATCACTTTGTATTTATTAGTTTTTCTGTAGATGGGCGGTCGAGAGGATATACTTAAATGGAATTATGTATTTTTAATACTAATAATAAGTAAATTAGTTGACGTAATTCATCACCATTCGCTACAAAGAAGAAAAAAGTATTAAGCTGTTTTCCAAGAAATATTTTTATTTCTGTTACATTGTAAAGTGATACCAGTACATCCATTTTTCTGAAATGGCATTCATTGTCTATAGAGTGAGTGTAATGAAAAAAAGTTTAACCACAGCATTTCATGTGTGATTTCGTTAGAATGTTTATGAAACGGGATAACAGAAATAAAGAATTTGCTCAAATGTTCAAATATGTCAATATATTACCTTGAATGTTAATATACGCTTGTATCCTTCCTTTAAAGCTGTTATAATAAGCTCATGGCGTGACTATAGCCATTTGTAAAGGCTCCTCTACAGAACGTCGAAACATGTTACGATAGATTGAGGCCTAGGTTTTAAGAAATCTGCAGCAGTTTCAGTTTATCTCCACATGACTGATTCTTCTCAGTTTATGGTTACAAATGTTACAAATGTCTGATTATTATTTAATTCCGCTATTAATTAAAAATTAAAAAACCAAGGACTAAAGAGAAATGGGCAAACAGAGAAACAGATTTTCTAATTCCATGTTACTAAAAGAGCTAAAAACGAACGAGTCGAGTGATTGTAGAGATTATTCGTGTATGGACGATTCTATTGGGTCGCCTGGAAAATTCGTTCCGATTTCTAAGGAATTTGGTCGACACGAAAAATCATATTGAAAAGTGTTTCGCCGAAAAACCTGAGAGGTTCTGGAAGGATGGAATCTTGAAATTGCGTGAAAGATGGAAAAATGGAACAAAATCGCACCTACATAATTCAACAAATGTATATGGAATTGAAATGTAAATCGGTACAGTTCGCCTGAAGGTGCATTCAGATTGCCAATATTTATTCTCAATATTTCGAGGTCCTCACCGTTATCGTTCGTGAAAACGGTCAATATATATTGTTAATACAATATCGACAATATCATTAAACATTGACAGAACAGGTTGCGAAATTTACGCGAGCCGCTCTTAAAATCCACTCACTGGCCCACATTTCTTCTTTTTTTGGTTTTTGAATGAATGATAAAATAATGGCAGCGCGAGCTTTCTTTCGATTAGACACCGCTAAACGCTATTTAGAAGCCGAATGTATTGTCAATAATATCGATCGTATGTAGAAAATGCAGTTTGTCGATATATATTGTCAATGCAATGTTGACTGTCAAAGGATCTCTTACTTACGGGAATGTTGCAAATCTCGTAATGTTGGCAATAAATTTTGCTAATCCGTATGCACCTTAAATAGAACGAGATTCTGATTTCTGCATCGATACAAGTTGCTTCTGATGCTGATTCGATGAAACCTGAAGTATGTGTGAGGCATCGAGACGTGTATAGGCCGTTACAATATTTAGAATTAGTTCCAATACACGTTTTCGTCGCGTTGAATTTCCGCGGTAGAATAACGGATATGAAAGGACAGTCAAAAAGACTAAACGTATTTTTGTTACCAGCAAATATAAAAAGAATCGTACCCTGAGAATTGCAATTTTCTTCAAGAAAGGCGGAACTATTTCCAGACGGACCATCAAAAATGAAACGTAGACCGTATAATATTTCCAGTCCTCGTTATCGCCGCTAATAACTACATACATACATCTGTACAGTCGATGTGACGTTAAAACCTATTATTATAAAGAAATCGATCTTCCGACACCCGTCTTCTGACGCATCGTTCATTCGGTCAATTTTCATTGTGCATTTCACTGTTCGTACGATTATCTGAATAGGTTGCAGTTCCGATGTCACCTGTCGCTTGTCACTTGGCTGTCTAATTATTCCGTTAGCGAGAGTCGAGAGGCAAGTTTCATGAAAAATAGGAACCGTAGACTGAATATTTCATTGGAATCTTTCGGGTTACAAAAAAACCTTCTGTATTATTCGTACTTTTGTACGAATCCATTGACATATCGCCGTTCTAGTTCTTTACAGTTTTATGCGTTATTATCTAAAACGAGAAAACTGAGTTTAAAGTTTATGAAGTTTAATCTTACTGCATCACGAGTCACGATTTAGGACAACTGAATGTTTTTTACTTTCTAAGTGGAAAATAATTGTGAATTTGTATTCTTCATACCAATTAGACGTGTGAGTACACATATACATATGTGGATTCGTCATTTTTCACAAATGGAGTTAGAACAGTTGGAGCAGTTTAGAATTAGGGCGACGATATGTTATATACAGTATATTATTACAGGTAGCATTATACATATAATATCATAATTGCACAAAGTATTCTGGTTCCTTGCGAAGCGAATATTCATTGTGGTAGTGTGCTGAAAATTATCGAAAATTTTGAATACTAAGAACAAGAATTATACAATGGTACATGGACGATATAAATATTTATCTATCATCGAGGGCTAAGAGTATTATTTCGCGTAAAATATTTTACAATCGCATATTTTACATAAAACCGACTTCATTTCTCGTACTCTCTGTTAACATTTTATTTAGTCAGAATGTAATTTTATTACAATTTACAAATATGCTGGAAATCGTTATCTTTTATAAATAGCTTCGACATTTTCCAACTTTGATCGTTTCAAAACATTTCAGATAGCTTTACGAAATACATGAAACTTGAAACGTTTATACAAAAATTGAATTCACCTGTGACTTATATAAGAATTACCGAATGAAAGAGTTTGTCTATCGTCAAAAGCTGATTACTCGTAATTTAATTTTTTAAGCTCGGTTATAGACTTTCTGCCTTTAGGTACGATCAGGTATACATAGAATCTTCCACGAAGATCCGAGATCTTTCCTCGAGCTTTAAAATCCTAGCTTTGTAAGGAAACTATTCGTGTATTAAGAATGAGCGCTGGCTTATTTTTCCCCCTTTTCCCTTGACGTCGGATGTAATATAGGAGCAACCGCTGGAATCTGGCGGAAGCTTCGATCGAGTAGCGTGCGAGTTTCTCAACTATAGATGTATACAGAATGTTTCAGAAATATTGGACAAAAACGTTGTTCGATTTGCATTTATCGCAACAGGAAAAAAAACTATGCGATAATCTTTGGTTACCAAACAATTATGTATCATATTTTGGCTTTATAAATTTTTTTTTTTTATTTAATATTTCAAATTCACAATTTGTCCAATTTGGACATTAGGTAGAATTTTTTAGCTGTTAGATTATCACGTGGGTGGCTACCCCCAGCGGGGTACCATCTTCGCGTTTGTTAGGTTATATCCTTTGCGTAGTTTATTTATGTAATTGTTATTGTTTCTCTGATTTGCTCCAATTCACGAAAAAATACAAGTATTTCAATCACGCAACAGACAAGTATTTGTGAAAAATACTTTAGCTAATAGTAAACTTATACAGCTTACTCAAACTCATATTTTTATGAACACGAATAAGGAAATTTTTTTTTTATTTAATATTTCAAATTCACAATTTGTCCAATTTGGACATTAGGTAGAATTTTTTAGCTGTTAGATTATCATGTGGCTGGCTACCCCCAGCGGGGTACCGTCTTCGTGTTTGTAAGTTATATCCTTTGTGGCTTTATAAATGAGTACAAAAATGCTTTGCATTATTTTAAATCTTTCGCCACTTAAGCTTCTTAAGGAACGTTAAATTTGAGGATTACTGCTAATTTCCTCAAAAAGTATTGCTTAATTTCAAATAATTAGTATCTTCGATGACCTTTCGTGCTCTCGATGGCAAGAGTTCTTCCGAAACGTTGCCAAATAATTCATTCGTTTTGAATCATCTCATTTTGCCATTCTTTCTTTAATATTTCAGAACATTTATTTATACTCTCGACTTTTATTCTTTTTCAAAATTATGGACAACTGGAAACTATAAATAAGTAGCAGCGTAAGAAAAATATCTAAAGATTAATTTGCGTGGATGATTGTAGATTTTTGCTCCAGTATCGAAACATATCTTTATCATACTACTTTAACAGTGTGTTTTTTTAATAGTGTAGCGAGTTAACCGTTAAACACGATCCTGTAAGTTTCACGCCTCGCAATTATCAATATTTGTTTCCTGTAAGAGGTTAAAAATATGTATCGTTTGTATCGGATACCAGAAATGCACAAAATCTTCAGGATAAAGAGACTTTTCTAAATTATTTTCCTCTGAATTTTTTGACATTTTATTTACAAACGGTTACTTTAATCGTTACAGGTTTATGCATTACACGTAATAAATATAATAAATGTATTACAATAGTAGTCTACGAATGTTTAGGCATTTATGGAAAATGCATAGAAAGAAGACTGAAAAGGAAACACCGAGCAGATCTCACAAAGGATATAACCTAACAAACTAACTCGAAGATGGTATCCCGCTGGGGGTAGCCATCCACATGTTATTTAGCAATTAAGTTAGAAAAATTTACCAAATGTCCAAATTGGACAAATTGTAAAGTGCAAATTAAATAAATAAAAAAAAAATTTATGGAAAATTACTTACGAAAAGATACACACAAAATGCATAGGGCGCACTAGAAACACAAAAGTATGTAAAATATGGAAAATATAGTACTCGGTATAGTATTTAATGAGTGAAACAAACAAAATATAAATTTATATATTTTATGTTATAAAAATTAAGATATAAATTTATGTAAACATCCGCAGTTTAATAAGAGTATTTTTAATCTCTTCACAATTCGTATATAAAAATCTTTGTACACGAGAACAACTGTTTTGGATTCATTTTTTGATCGTCATTATTCGTTATGTTTTAATATATATTTATACGAATTTCTTTCTTGTTTCAATGCTTAAAACTTGTACAGCTGCTTTGAAACGCTCTGTACGCTAACACGATTTTTCTTCGTTTCCCTCGATTTCTTTTATTGCTTCTTCCGTCGGCACAAGTTCGTTGCCCGTCTTTGTTTTTATTTCGAACCGACCTTGCGTCGCTTTCCTGCTTGTCCCTAAAACTTGCGAAATCCCTGAGAGACCCAACTAATCTGTACTCCAAAACCAATCCGCCCTGGTACTACCAGCGTCCCTATTTCTCCTGTCAATTTATGGTCCCTTTGTCTCAAGAATCTACCTTGAGTTGGCACGATCAAGCTCACTGTCGAGCACAGAAACCTTCCTTTGCGATCTTCTATGACCTTCAGTCTCTTTATACAGAAATATTTATGTTCATTTTAACACGTTGAATGCCACTCTAGTTTTGCAGGGATTAGCCGTGGCGCCACGATGAATTTTTTATTATGCGATACATATAATATTGAAACATTACCTACAAGAGATATATTACGGTATATAATCATCGTTAATGAATTTATCTCACTGGGGTCACCGGTGACCCCCGTGGTGCTGAAGTACCATTTCGCGCGATTCACTTATTATTTGCGATTATGAATTATCTCATATTGTTTCTTCTTGTTGTTAAATAACTCCCGGGATTTACCATGAACCATAATCCATCCCTCGGTCATACTTATTTGGACCCGCAATAATCCTAAAGAACCGTCACAAAATTTAGCGTTATTCACTTTGCTGTCAAGGCCCTTAATTGCCATCAAACGTCTTTCAAGTCGGAACGTTCCTTACGGTTATTGAAAAAGAGGCGCACATAATAGATCTGTATTTCATGTATAAATAAAACTATTTTTATATGTTTTATACGGCATTAATGTCGTCACACCATTGTAGTAACGATGGTAATAATAAAAAATGTATAACTATTGGCGTATATGTATAACAAATCTTGGTGCGCCGGTCACCGGTGACCCCCGAGTGCAACTTTCTCTAAGGTGCTAGCTCCAATTTTCGGACATACCTTTGCAGCCTGTTACAAGCCCATATTATTAATATATAATATATAATAATATTATTATAAGCCTATATCAATGTTCAGAAAACTTCAGAAAAGTCCCCGGAAACCTTTTTGAAACCTCTGTGGATATCGTGAAATACAATCACATCTGTGTAATAAAATTAGTATACGCGCTGTTGAACGTCGTTTATGCGAATTGGATTTAATAGGTAGAGTGCCGCGATACAAATATCCGAGAAAAATGGCGAGACCTCGATTTGCAGAAGATCATCTCGATGGGACGTAAGAACAATGGTAAAAATCTATGTTCATCGATGAAAGTAAATTCAATTGTATGGGATCTGACGGAAGAATTTATGTGAGATGTTGTATTGGAGAGGAATGTGCAGAGAACTGCAAAATGTATTAGACCAACCAACCGTTGAAGGTGGTGAAGGATCGGTGCTCGTCTGGGGTAGTGTTACCGTCACTGGACCTATTGCTCGTATCGAAGGAAGAATGGATCGTTTCGTTTACTTAAACATTGTTAAAAACATTCCTTTGTCATAAGTCGAAGAAAAATAGCCCGTGGATTGTATATATCAGGTCGATAACGATCTAAACCATATGGCGAACATCACGAAACGATTTGAATCCTATCGAGATGCTTTCGATCGATATAGAAAAGGAAATGAAACTATAGAAAACAAAAAAATATGAATGAATCATGAACCATGAAAGTAATAGAAAATGCATTCTATTCTTGCTGATCGATGCATTTGAATAAATGAATAAATTCTATGTAAAGACGATGGACAGCAGTTTCTAAGACAAATAGCAAAGCGACGAAATACTAACGTTGCAATAAGTTCAAACAATATCTAGTCTAACTTTCGCTATTAAAATAAGAATATCGTGTCGAAAATGTACGCTCATAACTATACGTCCGACACGACAGAAAACAGGACACGGTATAGTAGAATGTACCTCGAACATGTAAGAAATTATTATTATTATTTCATAAAAGCAGTTTCCATTTAGAAAAATAGCAAGATAAACTGTTCCTCTTTAGCAATTACTTTTGGGGTTACTCGAGTGCTGGCCATCTTTGTAGCGCAGTGCCCTAAAATATGTACGTACGTTGATTCGTTCCTATCGAACGCAGGAAATTTCCAGTCAGCATGCACATTACATTACATTCTAGTGTCGCCCTCTCATGTGTTCTTATACACACAGAGATACGATCACTATGAAACTCCTTGTACAACATTACGTTACTAATATTATATTATATTATATTATATTATATTATATTATATTATATTATATTTCATTTTATTTTATTATACATCATTGGTAAATTAACAAGTTACAAGATGTAGATTATAAACCTTTTCTACAAGTTTGCAACTTTTTTGAACATAGAATAATCAACCTGTAGATGTCTATCCCTTACTATTATTGAAGAGAGCTTGCTAGTACTGGTAATTTGCAATCTGTTACTTGTAAAATTTCACTAAAAATATCGATCCAATTGTGCTAGAGAGTTTAAAAGGAACATACAAGAAAATATCATGTATGATGATAACGAATATGATGTCTGTGCTGAAGATATGCTTATGCTATAACATAAGCTTATCTAACTAATCGTTGGCTGCCGATCACTCGCTTTCTAGTTAAAAATTCGAGAGAGAAGCTGACGGAACAATTTGTTGCTATGTTTTGTTTGCCTCCCCTTTGTACGAAACCCACTGTCTGCGAAACGTCGCTTCATACACGCGCATTAAACGTGTTAATGCTAACAGCACGCTTCTATGCAGCGTTCATTGTAAATTGTAAACTAATGTGTGCCTGTCCACGAAACAGCAGCGAACCATTTTCGCCGTGACGGCTGACGTTAACATTGCCAGTAGAGAGGCGTGTGTTGCAGCTATTTAAACGAATGTAACGATATAGAATGGAAGCGTCTTTTTCATTGTTCGTACACTTTAATAATGACAGAAAAAGATATCTTACTGTATCTTTTGTAAACTAAACACCGGCGTAGACGCATCGTCGCGTCTAGCAGATTACGTTTACGCTTCTATGATGCGACGCTGCACGAACACTGGGCCAAAGACGTTGGTGGCCGACGAACCCAGAAAATAGAAAATTGCGCCGCAAGTATCCTACTATGAAATTAACTTTAGAGACTGGGCGACAATAGGGAGAGGTAGCGGAATTTTTTTAGATTTGATCCTTGATCGTAACAGTTAAATAAGGACAATTAAATAACGTCTTATTGATCGACTTCTAATATGAGTCGAATTTACGATATTTACAGCTGTATGTGCCATCGAAAACGGAGTGCATATAATTGCCATTTTTAATCGTCAGGGTATCTCAAGTAGGAGCGGAGACACGTAAAATTTGAATATTTTAATGATACCTATTAATATGTAAAAGGCATTGAGGCGTACGCCGTCTACATAAAAATTCTAATGATTTATTCTTAATGATAATTAAGAGTAGCATGTGGCTGTTAATCCAATGATATTAGTATTATTAGAAGATGTTCATATTTGAGCCTGCGTCCCTACAGTGACCGATGTTTCTATAAAGCCACTGCATGTATTATATTGATAAAATCTTGCAATTATTCCATTCTAATGACATTCTAATGAAACATAAATTTCAAAATATGATTTAACAGACAATAAAATGCGAAATTTCTATAAAGTCTTTTAAATAAATAAGCCTATAAAGTTTTTTGAATAAATAAAATCAAAATTAACGATAGTTTATTCGCTGCTTCCACATTATTATACAGTTTGTATAATTGCCATTTTTTCCAGGTATACAAAAAATGCAATTCGGCATTGATAAAATCAAATTTTCTAACCTTTTTTTTTCAATAAATGTTAACGCTTCGTTCGCCGCGTTTGATAATTCACTAATGGAATTATATTGCCTGCAATTGGCGTAAATTTTCTATGGGATTCAAATCCGAGGAACAAGCCGGCCATGCGTCTCGTGTGTCTCGATGTGTGAACCGGAGCGTTATCGTGTCGATAAATAAAATTACCATCTTCGATCGCTTCTGTGAATGCTATTAAAACCATTTTTACATACATATATGTCTCTTTCATAGATTCTCCAAAGTGGCATCATACGCAAATTTGTCGCTAGAATGAAATAATTATAAGATTTTACTGAAAAATGTACACAGTTTTATGAAAATTTCGACCATACTAACTATACTATACTAACTATTGTCAGTGTACAGTGTAATGGCTCAGCAGGTTTGGGTGGGACTTGTATTTATCGGATATTCGCTGAATTTCCTCCATCACATAGATATCTTTCCTTTTAATTTTTATCTGTTGTATCTTTTTCATACGAGCTATTTAATTTTGAGCTCAGGCATAGTCCCAGATATTCGGCCACTTTTGTTTGTCGTATTTCATTAAAAAAGATTTTGCAGCTTTGTGATTTTTAACATATTTTCAAAGATATCGAAAACATACAGTCGTGCTAAAGCAATAAAAATTATTTGACAAGTAATATTTATCATATGTATGTGTATATATAGGGTGTCTCGATTAAATGAGATCACTTAGATACATATCTGCCTTATTTACCATTGTATGAAAAGAACTTTTCAGAAAAAAATTAAATTACTTCAAGGGGTACGTGCAACGGTGAAAGGAATTTGGTTTCAAGTGTATCTTTTTAGGAGATTTCAGGTCATCGGTGTCCTGTCGGTCATCAGGTCAAAGGTATTTTTCAAGCAGTAGGTGCGATCTTCTATTCTCTATACAAAAATGTTAAGGTACTTATGTTGGAAAATGCATAGTTTAAAAGATATTTCGTTCACCATGTTTTACATAATTAAAATATTTTTTAAACTAAGCTTTTTCAAGGCACAAGTTCCTTAATACTTTCCTATATGGAGAGTAGAAAAACGTATCAATTGATGGATAGAAAAGGGGTTCTATTTAAAACTATATAAAAAATAACCTTGAGTCAAAAAGTTCTTTCCACTGTTACATGTGTCCCTTGAAATAGTTAAATTTCGTTTTAGTTTATTTTGCACAATCGCAGATAAGGGAGATTTCAGGCGATCTCACTTAATTGAGACACCCTGTACAACGTAAAAGATTATTTGCAACAGCATAGTTATACGGGAAAGCGTAAATTGTGATGTAACTTTTTGATGTTCAAGCCAAGATATATCTATACATGTGCCATTAGCCGTGTTCGTATCGCGCGCGAAAAAGCAAGAAAACGCCCAAGAGTCTTCGGCAACTCTCGGGAAGGTTCGCTGAACGTCGTGACAGGAGAAAAAGAGACGGGAGCGTAGAAGTTTCTTCTTCCGAGAGCACGCGAAACGCGCACGTGCCTACGCAAATGCCTCCCGGAGTGTTCGAATAGAAACGTCCTGTTACTGATTGAAATAGAGACGGAACCATTTGGGACTCTGAACCTATGCATATTAGCGACATATACTTGTACATACGTACAACATTTTATCTAGCCTCATAAATTATTTTACTTTTTTATTTGGAAGTTTACAATCAATTCTCATTGACAATTATAAGTAAATTATTCTGGCGTGGTACTATAACTATATAATAATAAATGATTATCGTACGTTTGATTCTAGCTGAATCTAATGTTTAAATCTAGAGGGTAATGTCTTTCTAGCCTGCGGATCTGATCCGTCGTGTCAAGTAATTGAGTAACTAGCGGGTTTTGGTGGTTGTTAATTCTTATGTTATAACCCTCATAAATGGAAATTCTGGACAATCGAATCGTACAGTTTTCGTGTACAACTACGATAAAATTTTCTGTAATTTTTAAGAACGTGTTGCTCCAATAACGATAACAGGACAAGGATGATTAAACAATTTCAAAAAATAAGTTATCGAATAGGAACTTGCTTTTGTTTTGTTTTAGGTTTTTCTACACATTTTGTAAATTTTTTCCAAAAGCAATGACAATAAAAAGTATTATGGCTTAAAGAGCTTTACATTTAAATACAATTACTGACTCACTACGTACTATGAATTTTCAGGTGACATTACGGTTTAACTCAATCTGACGTTTGGTGCTTGATGTTTCTACTACGTTGGAACAGATCTCTGAAATTTTGGATTAAAGGAAGATGTGATAAGAAGATATCAAGTATTGCTTACGATCGTTAGTTTGTCATTAATTCACAAATTTTGATGTATATAATACGATGTATATTTTTAGTATTCATTTTCGCTTGAAACAGGGGTATCGAAGGTGTAATGAATATTTCATTAGTAAGATTTCACATGACGAATCAAAGAATCTTTATTTATTGTTTCGTTTATTAGCTCAGTTGTATTTATGCTACGATATCAATTATAAATAAAAAACAAGCGAACGCGATTAAAGTAGGAAGAAATCTTATCATTTCATAGATTGATTGTACGTGCAATCTTTCTTATCGCGCTATTTACAAATGGTTTTGCCAAATTGCGATGAGTCACGAGCTTCTCCTTAAGATTTGCAACTTGATACCGTTTTATAAAGTAACAGATAAAATTGCTCAGAAAAATGTCTTAATTTTCGACACGTAGAAATCTATTACGTATTAAGAACGTTTCATTCCACTGTGAAATAACAAGAGTGAAGAACGTGCTACATCGTATCATAAATATATCAATATATACAACTAATAGATTATACATTATATGGTGGCATAATAGATGAATAGGATAGATAGATGAATAGATAAAATATTTTTATCGATATAAAATTTTGCTATGTATTTGGCAAGATCGGAAAAAGATGAGAAGATTTTCGAAAGATTCGGCAACGTATCCGAAATAGTGAAAAATGCGTTGTATTAGCATCGTTCAATAGAGTAATAATTCTGTGAAAATGGATTGTTTCCAAATTTTGTAGACAATGCTTTGCGGAAAATAAAAATCTAGAATAATAAAATAATCAAGATTCGATATGTCTCCAAATGTTTAAAAATTTTTCGCTATTTTGCGAGCAATTCGATAAAGTTCAAACAAAACATCGGATAGCTTTGTAAATTCATGTGTATTCCCGGCTGTGGCAAAACAACAAGAAAATACTAAGTTACAATTCTTTTCAAAATCTATAATGTATAACATTATGTATTTTCTACAATCTCTTGTCATCTGTTTATCTCAGTTTTATTCCAATTTCGCAAAATGATTTATTCGAATGAGTCGCTTTTAACAAGCGCAGAAAAATGCATTATATAATTTGTACATTGGTCTAATGTATTATAACATGAGATATACCTTTATCTACGTAGTTTGGATAAGGGAAAAAAGTATTGGTTTATTATTGTACGCAAATGAATTAAAATCTGTTATTCGGAGCAATTTGTTCTTACTGTCTTGCAAGGTTTCATTACATCAGATGGATGGATACCGATTGAAAAAGAAATTTAGTAACTCGAAAACGGTAAAAGAAACGTTATCCACTACGTTCGGATAACATCCAGCATCATAGTAATTTATCATTAGCATTGAAGATTCAGATGTGATGAATACTATTCACTTGTATCAGATATCGCGATATGATTAAAGTATGAAACAAAACGCGATTGAGTAATGTAAAAAAGCTTGAAAACTTTGTCTGAAAATCTGTCAAAGATAATTTAGGCTCTCTGTTTTAAACAATAAAACCCAGTAAATACCGTATTGACCGCGGCGAAACAGTTAGATCCACGATGCTTGCCACTAGCTCGTACAGATATCGATCTGTAAACTAATCGTCGAATCTTATTTTAGAATTTCTCTATGTATCGAACTATATGCTATATACATTAAAAATTGAAGACTTATATTCTTGCGAGTACGGCTTCAAGCGCTGAGCGTTAACATTTAATGCGCGCAATTAGAGCACGGATTTTTTCGCATTTATAAGAAATTTAAAAGTGCAAAAACGCATAGGATCTAAAACCTGTAAAATGTCTGAAGTACGATATTCGTTATAATGTTTGATGTTGGAAACGAGCCTCTTAAAAATATAGACTTACACGAAAATATCAATATCTGTTTTGATCTATAAACACGTAGTTTATTTAAAGCATGAGCCGTAGAGTAGACTAAATGAATTTAAAAATACGAAAAACATCAACCATTGGTATAAATCTAATGGACTTCTACAGTCAATCTTTGACAGACATGGTAAAACAATTTATTACACGAAGACTGCGTAATATGAGAGGAAAATAAAATAAGATCGGAGAAAGTGATATTTTTGCATTGTGTATAATGCATATCTAATTGATACTATCTCATAAGGTTTTGTCGAGAAATGTGTTAAATGAATTATGTTGCATATCAGGGGATTCATCGAATGGGTGCAATTTTACTTTTTTATATCTTATACAATATTTCCCAAGATACGAAGGTATGCTTGACGTTTTTAAATGATATCGTATATTTTTTATAACATTAGTCGATCCAGCTGGACATCCTCTACGACAAAAACCATTAGTTTAGCAGATATTTTAACTTTAATTTGCCATGTCTAAAGTATGAAAAGCTGCGCGTCTTTCCTTGTTTTTCACACGTTAAATTTGACATATTACGGTTGAAATATCTGCCAAGTCATTCGCATTGTTGAAAATTTGCTAATCCATGTTTTATCGTATTTAATCATTTGACAAAATTTAGTAACGCGCGTTATCGGTGACCAACGTGCAAAATCGCGATGCTTGCTCCTTATACACATATACACGGTCAAGTATTTAGTCAAATATTAAACGAAAATAATTTTGTAAAACGGTAATGTAATGTTTAATATCTTTCATTTCCTAATTGCTCATTTTGCTTGATTTCGGTATGTTGCACTAATAAAAATTATGGTATCTATATTAACAATATACTATTTCTCATTGTAGTAATAACACGAACGGATAGTTGAATGCAGAGGGTGAATCTCCTAGTTTCAGTGTGTAGCATAATGCTCCTTTTTAGAGCCTTTCGCTGCAAATAAAAATAGCAACATGCTGCAACTACCGGCTGGCTGCGGAAACGATCAACACAAGCATAGAAAGAAGACTAAAAAGGAAACATCCAGCAGATCTCACAAAGAATATAACCTAACAAACACGAAGATGGTACCCCGCTGGGGGTAACCTTCCACATGCTATGTATATTTAAGTTGTAATATTTTACCAAATGTCCCACTGGACATATTGTAAAATTACAATAAATAATATATAAAAAAAAAACATCAAGCATAGAAAGAAGACTGAAAAGGAAACACCTAGCAGATCTCACAAAGAATATAACCTAACAAACACGAAGATGGTACCCCGCTGGGGGTAACCTTCCACATGCTATGTATATTTAAGTTGTAATATTTTACCAAATGTCCCACTGGACATATTGTGAAATTACAATAAATAATATAAAAAAAACATCAAGCATAGAAAGAAGACTGAAAAGGAAACACCCAGCAGATCTCACAAAGAATATAACCTAACAAACACGAAGATGGTACCCCGCTGGGGGTAACCTTCCACATGCTATGTATATTTAAGTTATAATATTTTACCAAATGTCTCACTGGACATATTGTAAAATTACAATAAATAATATAAAAAAAACATGCTGCAATAACTGTCACAGATTGTGCAAAATTTGAAAGAGAGTTGTCTTATGCGAAAAACGTTGTGACACGTATTCCTTGTACGGTAAATTTTGAAACAGAGAATTTATAGTTGCACGCGTCTTGTCGTAACAATTAGTTATAAGTTTAAACACTTACACAACTTCCGGTATGCCCGTACAGTGTAAGCAGTTTCGTGGCGAACAGTGGAAAACTGGGCATATTTTTTGTCAAAATACATCCTCGTATTGCGTAACGTTTAATGCAAAAAGAGAGTATGAATTTTTGAAACGTATCTCGTTGTCTTGTGTTAATCTGAAATTAGATCA
Organism: Bombus sibiricus; assembly: GCA_014737505.1. Classification (NCBI taxonomy): domain Eukaryota; kingdom Metazoa; phylum Arthropoda; class Insecta; order Hymenoptera; family Apidae; genus Bombus; species Bombus sibiricus. The sequence goes on along the minus strand of JACXIM010000131.1, from coordinate 125,972 downwards.
ATGAAACTGATATAAAGTATGTAGATTATTTAATCAGCCTGCACATGTATACAATACTGTATCTAAAGTAATTCAAAGTGTACACATATAGAGGTATCTTCTACTGACGCAATTAAGCGAATCTAATTTTATCACACATATGTTGTACAAATGACGAAAATAGACGATTGAGGTTTCATTATACATCGGATAAAAGTAGCATGTATTGCATTTAAGAAGATTTTCCTGCTAAGGCAAGAAATGTCTCGTTAGAAGAGTAAAAAATCGAAACACCGTTATAATAGTAAAATATGTATATGAACTATTTTTACAATCACGAGACTGTTGTTAAACCTCGGTTGTCGCACTGGGTCAGCCAGATTCTGTTCAATTTTCAAGCAGCTGCTGTTGAAAAAATAGCAGTGATATTGAATCGGAAAAATTTTGGAACATAGCTTGAACGTTCGTAGAATATGTTTCTTCTAAGTTTCGAAAAAAATACGTTTTTATCAAAGAGTACTATAACCTTTTTATGTTTTGACGTTCCTCGCTAAAAAATGAGGATGTTACTTTGAAGATCTGGTACTGTAAGAGAAAAGACAGCTTTTAGTGCAAGTTTCGAAAAACATATTTATGCAATTGAAGTATTGAATAAAATAATTCATTTGTATGAAAAAATCAATTTATTCACACACGCAGATACGAAATTTTTTATTTTAATTATATATGTAAATTTAGGCATAAAAAACTGTAATAATAATTTCAATTAATTTCTGCACTGTCAATGCATACGAATATGTATGTAAAATTTGCACAGAAATAAAATACGTTCGATTGCAGCAAAAAATACACATTTGTCACACTTGTGTGTTATAATCATCAGATATTATAAAAAAAAAAGAAAAAGTTTCAAATTAACAGTAGATTGTGCACATGGTGCCATTATAAGCGACGTCTTGAAGATATTACTTTGCAAAGTAAAACCGCGGTTCAGTAGGATCCGTAATGACAACCGAGGGTTATTACGATGGAATGAAAGTATTTGAAACTTTTGTAATATCAGTATGAAACCGGAATTTGCCTATAGATGGCCCTAGCTAATAACGTAGTTATCACTAAACTGCGTCATTGATGCCAAAAGTCTTTGTTGACATCTCACAAACATTTTCGACTTAGAACGATACAAGTTTCATACAACAGCATAGTTTGTAATAGCGTTGAACATGTCGAATTTTGTGCCTGGAAAGTACGATTTGCGGACAGCATTGATTTTCCGTTACCATTTGAAGAAAACTGCTGCAGAATCGCATCGAATGCTTGTCGAGGCTTACGGTGAGCATGCTCTTGGTAGATCACAGTGCTTTGAGTGGTTTAAAAAATTCAGAAGTGGCAATTTTGACGTGAGGAACGAAGAAGTTTCAAGCAGCGAATTGCAAACATTGTTGGATGAGGATGACGCTGAAACGCAACAACAACTCGCTGATCAATTAAACGTGACACGAGAAGCCGTCTCCATACGTTTGAAAGCCATGGGAAAGATCCAGAAGGCGGGAAAATGGGTTCCACATGAACTGAATGAAAGACAGCAGGAAAACCGAAAAACCACTTGCCAAATGCTGCTCGTCAGATACAAAAGAAAGTCATTTCTCCACGGAATTGTGACTGGCGATGAAAAGTGGATATATTTTGAGAATCCTAAGCGTAAAAGATCATGGGTAGCTCCAGGCGAACCACCGACATCGACTACAAGACCAAATCGCTATGGACGGAAGACAATGCTCTGTGTTTGGTGGGATCAGAAGGGTGTGATCTATTATGAGCTGTTAAAACCTGGCGAAACCGTTAATACTGAGCGTTACCGACAACAAATAATCGATTTGAATCCAGCTTTGCGTGAAAAACGACCAGAATATCAAAAAGGCAACACAAAGTAATTTTGCTTGCAAAGTAATGCACCATCACATACAGCAAAACCGGTCAAGAAAACGATTAAAGCGTTCAGTTGGGAAATACTTTCGCACGCGGCTTACTCGCCAGACTTGGCTCCGTCCGATTACTATTTATTTGCATCGATGGGACACGCACTTTCTGATCAGCACTTTACTTCTTACGAAAATCTACGAAAATGGCTCGATGAGCGACAGTTTTTTTGGCGTGGCATCCACCAATTGCCAGACAGCTGGGAAAAATGTATAGCTAGCGATGGGCAATACTTTGAATAAAATATTTTTAATCATTTTTATACAATAAACGTGTATTTTCTATACAAAAATTGGTAGAAGCTTCTTTAGTTGCGATTACTTTTCGCAGTCTCAGGTCATTTAGTCTCCTGTTTCCAGTAGTAGTATTTCATAATGATATTAAGACGCTAACTTGCATTTGGTTAGCTGTCACGACCGCGAAAATCGGGTTTAATTAGGATATTAGAAATATTACATACTATCAAAACAAGGTACAATTACTAGTACTATTACTACTAGTATTAATATTCGGACACCTTTTAAAACGGAACGACTTTCTGAAAATCGGACCAAAAGAATCGAGTTTTTTTTAGAAATTAGAAAAATTAGTTTATTAGACGGCGTGCAAAAAATGTTGGAAAAGTTGGAATTAATCGGAATCGCGATGAGAATATCAAAGGTCTATTTTCACAACTTTTCTGTCAACGGTCTGCAATGAAAATTTAAATAATACATTTTGCAGATTTATGTTAAGTATACGTATACACGCAAATTTCATCGAGAACGGTTAATATTGATTGTGATTATAGCAATCATATGATATATTCGTAATATTGCTACGAGTTACGAACGGTGAAAAATTGTAAAAATTGTGGTTTTTTACGACTTTCGGGCTAAAATCTAAAGATACTTTGCCCTCGTTTCTGCATCAACCATGCATGTACCACGCCAAATGAAGTTACTTAAAATTCTCAGTGAGAATTGCTTGTAAATAAACTACCAAATAAAAAAAAAAAAAAATCTATACAACTGACATAAATCACTAAGAAGTATTTATTTCTACAATTCATTTTACCTAATTTCTACAGTACATAATATATGTATTTATCATTATATTATATAGGATTTTGTTATATATAGGATTTGTTGTATCGCGATTACACTACGTCGTAAAGGAAACTTGTTAAATTAAGATGAAAGATATTTTAGATAATTGAAAGATAATTTGCATGTTAAAGACTTTAATTAATTTAATTAATTAAATAATTACACTTTTGATAATCAACGATCAAATATACAAATAAATTTGCAACTAGTAACATCGTGTATGTTTACACTATAACAAAATATATCTGCTATACAGTTGTTTAACTAATCGTTTAACAAGATCGTGCTTGAAACTTAAAAACTTCGATCTCTTTCATTTTCCTACTGATACCTTTTAATTATTATTTACTTTGCTTTAACACTGTGATTCATGGTATTGCTAAGACCTAACACTTTCGTCAACTATTAATAAGGCATGAATGTTATTAAGTAAATAAATTAATGGTAAATTAGTAATAATTCGTTCAAAAAGTACTACCGGTATAGAAATTGAAATAATTTCACCAATGTGCTAACTATGTAGTTAACAAAAATTGTTCCCCGTCGTACTAATAATTTGAAAACAAAATAACCCGCGGACAGGGGATTTTTTTAAACAACAGAAATGTTCTTTTATATATAATAACATAATAATTTTCGATAGACTAATTTCAGAAAGATAAAAAGCAAAATCATTTCTTTTTTTCATTTATAACTTTTCAGTGAATCCTTTCAACAAATCCTGCCAAAAATAACAAAGTGACCGAATATTTTCGAGAGGTAGTGTGCAAAGATCCAGAAAAGTATTTGAACACTCCCCATAGAAAATTTGTATTGGTCCGTGTATTAAATGTGTTATATAAAACTTTTTGAAATTTTGTTATCACTGTAACGAGGTAGTCATATTATATCGACAAAAGTAGGAAACAATTTGAATATGCATATAAAAGCTACATATCATTTACTACAACCATACACTTGCAATCAGTAAGAAATTAGTATACAACAGGAATAACGGTTTTAAACATAAAATTACTGCTAAAAATATTTCCATTAAAAATATCAAAGTCTATTGGTATAATTAATAGTTGATTGTTTAAATAATTTTCTAACTTTTGTAAAATGTACATTTGCAATAAATATCTCTTAGCTCCTATGCACGTTTTCAAATTTATTTGAAACTTTACTAACACGAGCATGATAGTCGTGTGATGCCCTGTGTGTTATACAAAATCGTTTGTATAATACCTACAACATACTTTTTTTTTTTTTTTTTTTTTTTATTTGGTAATTTATTTACAATCAATTCTGCTAGAGAATTTTAAGTAACTTCATTTGGCGTGATACAGTGACTTGGATTATAATAATTTATATTATGATTGATTCTAGTTTAATGCTTCAATCTAAAGGGTATTTTCTATATAACATACTTGGAAACAGTTTCTAGAAATATACAAATACGTTCAAGAGACATTAACCATGGCGCTTCTAAACGTTCAGAAATACGTGACTAACGGCGTTGTATCGGAAAAGCGTTGGACGGATATTAAAAAGAATTATTTTCTCTGGGATTTCACAAAGAGACGCTGTGCGTTTCTGTAAATGACGGCGATGGTTAGCCAGGACGACGGTCAGAAACCCGAACGGTAAATTATAGGATCGGAGGAGAACGGTTCGGTCGATTCCTTCTGCCCTGGCTCCTTTCGCTTCCCTGTTTCTCCATTCAACCCTCCTCCTTTTCTTCGTCCTCTCCGTTACCTGCTCGAACCTCCATTTCTCAGCATGCGAACCGGGATGTTCGTTTCACAGATGCCACGCTCCAACGTCGAGACAAAGACCTGTGTGAGATGATTTTATAACAGTGCTGGACAAGTATACAGGAAAAATCTGGAAATTTTTCCGGGAACTACCTGCTCTCCAGACTGCGATGAGACGGACGATCCTTTTGTCGATGATCTGTCGGCGGTGCGAGGCGAAAGAATTCTTGTTTTACCAGGAATGCAGGGTTCTATGACAGATGGCTACAAAGATCTTATCTGCATGAAACGTTTTAAAATACTTTTCCATCTTCCTTTGCTCCGAGATATATTATCTGTGGTGATTTTATATCATCATATGTGATATGTAAATTTTATACATACTTGCGACGTTCATTTCAATTGAGTTATAAAATATTCGAAGTTTAGACCGCCACAGCCGATTCCAGATTCAAACGTTGAATTACTTTTATCATTCAAAACGATGAATGGAAATGGAGAGTAACGAAGAAATATTCATGAAAATTTTTTAATTATATCACGCATATGTATATTGTACGTAATATATTATTTATTATCTTATATTCTTCATTTGTATCAAACCTTATACCCAAAGTATATTTAAATATATCTAAGATCGTATCTTTCATGAAGATATAAACCGTGAAAATTGAATCGAGAACATTATCAAATGTATACTTCCGTTGAAATACCTTAAAATTGGTTTTATTTTAATGCAATATATTCAGAAATATATTGCATACTTGCGTAAAATAAGGATTTAAAAATTTATTTAAGCCTTTATTCTATAAACATAGATGTACAAATGGCAAATATAATTTCGAACAAACTAAAGTATCATTCTTGATTAATGATTTAAAAAAAAGATGAGCTATTCAATATATGTACATAGAGAAGAGTGACGATCAGCCCACGTCTATCGTTGTAAGTTTAAAAAAATTTAATATTTTTTCGGAATAAAAATATCTTTTTTTCTTCACCCTTTGTAATTTATAACTTGTCATATAACTTGAAAGTTACACATACACATCTGTCTACGTTTTAAAAAATTATATTTCACTTGCCTAACGTTGTGTAATTATATTTTATAAGTAATATCATTATATTGGATGAAGCCGATCGTCATATTCGATTTTCGATCGATTATTAAATTTCCTAAATTTCAGAACAAAGTGGGAAACTATAATGAGCTTTTCTTCTACAAAATAACTAAATTCTGACTATAGACAGTTAACCTTCCATACATACATGGATAAATCTTTTTCTGCTAGATCTTTTTTTTTATTTTACCGGAAATATAGGTTTTTCAAAATCTAAAGCACAGTTACAGTCTGTTCACAAAGGACATAACCTAACAAACACGAAGATGGTACCCCGCTGGGGGTAGCCACCCACATGATAATCTAACAGCTAAAAAATTCTACCTAATGTCTAAATTGGACAAATTGTGAATTTGAAATATTAAATAAAAAAAAAAAAAGTTACAGTCTGTAGAAATCAGTCCAATTCAGTTTAAAGAAATTCCACTAATATGAAATATTATATAAATGATATATATCTTGGATCAAAGGTTGAGTTTAGAATGTTCAGGCTTCTTTTGTGTCAAACGAATACAGTGAAAGTATTCATACACTTACATCAAAAAATGTTCATGAATATATTATTTTTTTTTTTATTTAATACTTTGCATTCACAATTTGTGCAATTTGGACATTTGGTAGAATTTATGAATATATTATGTGCATTATTGAAACTTTTTAAAGGTACCAAAAGTACTGTAACGAGACACGACTGTCGTGATCATAGAAGTACAATTTGAAATCAATCTGAGAATTTTTTTCTTTTTTTTTTTTATTTGGTAATTTATTTACAATCAATTCTGCTAGAGAATTTTAAGTAACTTCATTTGGCGTGGTACTGTAACTTGGATTACAATAATCTGAGAATGTATATTAAAAGTAGAAAGACATTTATTCCAAATAAACGCGTATACTGAAAAGTTAGTTTACAGCATAAATAATAGTTTTAAACGTACAATCAGTGCTAAAGGTGGTCTCGTAAAATATCGTGGCTTACTAATATAGAGAATAATTACTGACTGTTCAAATACCTTGGCGATCTTTGCTAAATGTATGTTTCCAACAAGTATCTTGTAATTTCTCTTTATTTCATTTAATTTCTACTTTACAATTTGTCCAGCTGGGTATTTGGTAAATTTTTCTAACTTGTTGCTAAATAACACGTGGATGGCTACCTCCAGCGGGATACCATCTTCGAGTTTGTCTATCTTATTTCTTTAGCGAGGTCAGCGGGATGTTTTCTTTTTAGTCATCTTTTTATATTGGACCTACGGAATCCAACTATGGGGAACAGCAAGTAATTCCAACATTGAAATACTTCAACGCTTCCAATCGAAAACGCTAAGATCCTTATTAAATGCACCCTGGTATGTCACCAACGAAATAATCCACCGCGACCTCAAGTTACCCACAGTCAAAAAAGAAATATACAAGTTCAAATGCAGATATAACTCAAGAGTCAACAACCATCACAACCCTTTAGTCACCCAACTACTCGACACGGCGGATCAGACCCGCAGACTAAAAAGAAAATACCCTTTAGATTGAAGCATTAAACTAGAATCAATCATAATATAAATTATTATAATCCAAGTTACTGTACCACGCCAAATGAAGTTACTTAAAATTCTCTAGCAGAATTGATTGTAAATAAATTACCAAAAAAAAAAAAAATCTTTTTATATGGGATCTTGTAATTTCTATATGAATTTTCCAAATTTTACAAACGTAATCATATTAGGACAGCCAGGTCTTGTTACATTGCCAATGAAGTATCAAAATCTTTTCTATAACACGTATATAAAAAGTTTCTAGGCGTATTCGGATAATTTCCTGGACCATTGTAAATAGATTTACTGTTTCGTCTAGCTAGAGCGAACAGAGGATACTAACTCATTTTTATTCTTTAAATTCTCATAGATCAGAAGAAGCTTGTTGATTGTTTTTCACCAGACAACTGTGTTTTGTTCCACATTGCGATCACATCTTACAATAATACCTAACGAAAGTAAGAATTTTTCCTTAAGTAAAGAGCGCATGGCTTGTAATCAAAAGTTTCGGAAAACGTCTCACCAGCGTGATAGTTGAGGCCCGAGGCAGACGACCGACTTTCGGACGATGCGTCATACGTCTCTCTTCTTTGTTTTTAACTGGGAAAACAAAGAAATACATATGACGCAGCGAAAACCCAGCGTCAAAAAGGTCGTTCGTCTGCGCCGTGTAGTGAGCGATTGTTTTTTTTTTTTTTTTATATTATTTATTGTAATTTTACAATTTGTCCAGTGGGACATTTGGTAATACCATCTTCGTGTTTGTTAGGTTATATCCTTTGTGAGATCTGCTGGGTGTTTCCTTTTTAGTCTTCTTTCTATGCTTGTG